>CM038674.1:253432046-253655550 GCA_021605145.1 Aegilops bicornis | reverse complement strand
GTGTAAAAAGAGTTTATTAAATCCAAATTCTGAAAAAAAGAATAAGCGGATCCATAGAAGATATATGCTAGGAATAAACCAAAGATAGCTAGACTTACAGAATCCCAATATAGGAGTAAAAACAAGACGTAATAAAAAAGGATCGACGCAGAAAGTTCCGATTGAAATAGGATCTAAACAAGGAAGAGCACAATTACTTTCGCATCGGAGGAGTAGCCGCCGATCTACCTTATGGATGGATCGATAAATGTTTATATTTCTGTGATTATTTTTTACGCGGAGCATTCAAATAGGGGTCAAAATGCTTGGTGTCCAACTAGATATCCACAGAGAATAGTCAGTATTTGTTTACCATTTTCTAGTACATATTTATAAACCAATTGCATCTCTGGTAACTCTGAAATTACTTGAGCCTTCGTTCAAATTTTCTGAAAGGTAACTATCCCGGTTTCATATATGAAATCTCTATAGAATCCTTGAAAAAGACTTATTTCCATAAGAAAGAAAAAAGAACTTACTATCTTTGGGATCTGATACTACACCGCTCCGGATTGGACTCTCCTTGGTGTGGAAGGCAAGCTTGGCGACCAACTATGAAGATTCCTTCTTATGTAAGCGACTCTTTGTAACCCTAGATCCCTCCGTGTCTATATAAACCGGAGGGCGTAGTCCGGATAGGACATACTCATTACCATAGTCATACATGCTAGACTTCTAGGGTTTAGCCATTACGATCTCGTGGTAGATCAACTCTTGTAACACTCATATCCATCAAGATCAATCAAGCAGGAAGTAGGGTATTACCTCCATAGAGAGGCCCGAACACAGGTAAACATCGTGTCCCCCGTCTCCTGCAACCATCGACCTTAGACGCACAGTTCGGGACCCCCTACCCGAGATCCGCCGGTTTTGACACCGATAGCAGGCGCGCGTGCAGGAGCTCGGGCGAGCTGCAGACAGCAGCGGGCGGAGGAGGGCGGAGGCGGACGCGACCGGGCTCGGATGGCAAGCATGACGTGTGGCGAGCAGTGGTAGTGGAGCGGCAACAGTAGCCCAAGAACAGAGGCTACCAGTGGGTACCCGTGCCCGTGCTCATCTGGGGTAGGCCGCAGTAGGTCGTGGGGGCGCCGGAGCTTGACCGGAGCAAGCTCGTGGCAGCGGCCGAAGCACGGCAAGCGCAAGAACAACGCTAGGGGAAAGTCGCTCGAGCTAGTGGTTGTAGTGGCTTGCTGGAAGTGTTATGGGCAGAATGTGATGCTCAGACATGAGCTATGGCCACTCAGGTTGCACCAGCAACATGGCCGTGCAGCGGCGAGCTTGGGCTTGCTGGGAAGCTAGCTAGGGGAGGGGATCATCGCTGGAGAGAGAGGGGAAATGCAGGGGGGTCACCTAGGAGGCACAAGGGAGGCCCGGCGAGAGGATTAGTAGAATAAGACGCGGTGGATTGTGGTGGCGATCAACGGCGGCCGAAGGCTAAAGAAGACCTCGATCCGATCGATGCGGTGGCTCCGGGCTTGACCTCGTAGGCGAGGAAGACGAAGTAGACGACGACAGAGCTGGTGGGCACGATGGCGCAGCGAGAGGAGGTCGGTGGCTATGTGGGCGGCGAGGACATGGCAACGGCACAGGCAGAGCTGCGCCACAAGGAAGAGAGCGAGCGAGGGGAAAGGGGGAAAGATCTTGCGCATGTCCCCAAGGTCCGCGGTAGCGTTCTTATCCATCCCACGGACCCCGTAGCGACGCGGACGACGAGCTGGGCAGTGTGTGCCACTAAAGGAATCAGGCACTTTGTCATTTGCCATGGCTGACGACAAAGGCATGCCTGGCGGAGGGCAAAGGCCTTTGCCGTCAGCCAGCAGACGGCAACAGGTCCGGCTGAATAAGCTACGGCAAAGGCCTCTTTGTCGTCTGCTGGCAGACCGCAAAGATGCAAAGGCCTTTGCCGTCTGCCACAGACGGCAAAGAGCCTGGATGGCACACGTGGCAGCTTAGGTCCGTTAAGGGGTTAACGGTGTGCTTAGCCATCTGCTGGCAGACGGCAAACATCTTTGCATCTTTGTCGTCTGCCAGCAGACGACAAAGTGCCCATATAGGCCAACCCAGGTAGCTGCCACGTGGCATGCTATGCCGTCTGCTGGTAGACGGCAAAGATGCAAAGGTCTTTGTCGTCTGCTAGCAGACGACAAAGCTGCCAAATAGGCCAGCCCGATGCACCCCAGGTTGCACAGGTAGCTGCCACGTGGAAGCTTTGCCATCTGCTGGCTGACGACAAAGCTCTCTGCCATCTGCCAGCAGACGACAAAGTGCCTGTATAGCCCATGTTTTTTCTTAAGTTCATTCAATTTGACATAATTTGACAGATATATATATATATATAGACACACACACACATTTCAAAATGATTTCAACAAGCATATCAACAATAAGTTTCCAATATACAATGGTTTCCGACAACATATCCATACATACATATCCAAAACAAGTTTCCATAAACAAAAAGGAAGCACAAGGAGAAGAGTACACTCCATCCATGCAAGCTTCCTCATCTAAAGCAAATCTGCAAATTAGGAAAGATGAAAGTTAGAAGAAGAAGAAGAAGAAGACTAGCTAGAAGAAAAAGAAGAAGAAGAATTTATCTTCTCTTTCTTTTTCTCCTCTCCTCTTCTTTATCTTCTTCTTCTTCTTCTAACTAAGGTAGGTAAAATGCCATTTTTAGCTAAGCTAGGTAAAAATGCTAAGTGTGTAGGTCATTTTAGAGCTAAGCTAGGTAAATAGGTCATTTTGGAGCTAACCTAGGTAATTATGCCATTTTTGAGCTAACTAAGCATATTTATTCATTTTGGAGGACAAAATGGTAAGTGTAGGTCATTTTAGAGCTATCCTAGTTAAAATCGGTCAATTTGGAGCTAGGTAAGGTTATTTTGACATTTTGGAGGAAAATAAACTAATTATATGATAGTTTGGAGCTAAACCAAGGTTATTATGCCATTTTTACCTAAGTAAGCTAATTATGTCATAAATGAACTAGGTAAGCTAAGTATAGATCATTATTGAGCTATCCTAGGTAGTTATGCCATTTTTAGCCAACTAAGCATATTAAGTCATTTAGGAGGAAAAAATGCTAAGTATAGGTCATTTTATAGCTATCCTAAGTAAAGTATGTCAGTTTGGAGCTAAGTAAGGTTATTATGTCATTTTCGAGGAAAATAAGCTATGTATAGGTCATTTTGGAGCTAAGTAGGTCATTTCTTAAGCTAAGTATGCATTTGTTAAGCAAAACACTTGTGAAAACTTACCATCATCATGGAGGTGAAGGACCGGTCGGGTTTGCGCTAGTGCCAGACGGAGAAGGACAGGTCGGGGTTGCGCCAGTGCGAGATGGAGAAGGATCGGTCGATGCTTGTCGGGAGGCATGCTGCACCAAATATCATTTGCAATGTCTCGTTAGCATGATGCAACTGAAATGTGAATACTAGTAACTAATGACCATTCAAATGAAACTCACCGCGTCCGCTATACCAATCTGGGGCATCAGCGGAGGGGTCTGACCGTTTTTCTCGCACACGGACTGCACATTTTGTTTTCATGAGTCAGTCATATTAGTTAGTAATGAAACGAACATTACGTGCATGATTTGGCTAATATACACGAGAAACTTACCACGATGAGCTCGTATAGGGCCCGATGAGACGCGTCATTCCGGTTCCTCTCCGCCTCCAACAGACTAGCCGTCCTCTCCTCCAACTCCCTCTCCCTCTACTTAGCCTGCCTGTTTGCCTCCGCCAAAAGCTCCTGGGCCCTAGCCTAGATGGCAAGCTCCATTGGCCGTGGAC
Source organism: Aegilops bicornis (assembly GCA_021605145.1). Taxonomy (NCBI): domain Eukaryota; kingdom Viridiplantae; phylum Streptophyta; class Magnoliopsida; order Poales; family Poaceae; genus Aegilops; species Aegilops bicornis. The sequence goes on along the minus strand of CM038674.1, from coordinate 253,651,717 downwards.
GAGGCGGTATCTCAGGATCGGAGCTCGTCTGGTGCTTCTTGATCTCCCGGAGAGTTCTAGGACAACGTATAACTCCATCCCCAATGGCTACCGAGCCATGGTACCTCCCGTCACCAGATAGCATCACGATCTCTGGATCAAAAGGACTCTGGCTCGGGTTGAAGTCCTCCCCTTTCCTCGTCTTCCCAACATCTCTGTACCTCACGAGCTTGTTGTGGGAGGATATGTTGGTGAAGCTCTCTGGATGATCGAGGTCATCCTCAGAGAATGCCTTGGCCTTCTTGTATGGGGCACTATGGGCCATGGCACAGAGGTCGTACAGCGCTGACACGTCCTTCTTGTTGTGTCGCGCCTAAAAGAGAGGAACAAAATATTAGTTAAGGGCTCAAGCTAGCATGAAGAATGAAATTGCATGAATCGATAAGGGCTCAAACCACATACCCAGTGATCCCCGTACTCAAACAGGTTGGAGCTCCCTTGATGATGTGGCACACCTTGCATTTGGGCACGCTTATCCCTGGCCCTGTTGTGGACGGCTAGCCATTGGGGAGAGCACCACTCATCCACCAACGCCTCCCAACAGTCCATCCTATCCGCACACCATCTCGGGGGCACCTAAGTTAGGCAAAGAGAAATTTCAGCGCTACGCCTACGAATGAAATCAAGGAAACTAAGTACAAGGCCTTAAGAATAGGTAATTACCTTTATGTACTTATCCTTACTCAGATACTTGTCGCGGCACTTCTTCTTCGCCCTCCTAATGTTATTCGAGGCGTAGTAGTCTTGAACAGCCTGCACCCTAGCCTGGTGCCATAAGTTCTGAAGTAGGCGCTTGCACTCGGCTTCGAGAACCATAGCCGCGTCTGCCTCATGTTCCTCAAGACACTTGTAGAAGGTCTGCAATTGAACAAGACAACACTGATTAGTACAATCACTAGGTACTGTTGATTTTTAATTATGTAAAGGAGATATTAATCAAAACCGCTGCCTCACAATGTCGGACACCGTCCGGCACAAGAAACAATCGACCCTCTCCTCTGGCGGGGCCGGGGCAGCCACGTACAGCTCCCAGCTCAGTGCTTGATACGTCTCCAACGTATCTATAATTTTTTATTGTTCCATGCTATTATATTATCTGTTTGGATGTTTAATGGGCTTTAATATACCTTTTTATATTATTTTTGGGACTAACCTATTAACCGAAGGCCCAATGCAAATTGTTGTTTTTTTTGCCTATTTCAGTGTTTCACAGAAAAGGAATATCAAACGGAATCCAAACGGAATGAAACCTTCGCAAGGATCTTTTTTGGAACAAACGCAATCCAGGAGACTTGGAGTGGACGTCAAGGAAGCAGCGAGGAAGCCACGAGGCAGGAAAGCGTGCCCCAGGGGGTGGGCGCACCCCCCACCCTCGTGGGCCCCTCGCAGCTCCACCGACCTACTTCTTTCGCCTATATATACTCTTATACCCTGAAACCATCGGGGAGAGTGACGAAACACCTTTTCCACCGCCGCAACCTTCTGTACCCGTGAGATCCCATCTTGGGGCCTTTTCCGGCGCTCCGCCGGAGGGGGATTCGATCACGGAGGGCTTCTACATCAACACCGTAGCCTCTCCGATGATGTGTGAGTAGTTTACCACAGACCTTCGGTTCCATAGTTATTAGCTAGATGGCTTCTTCTCTCTTTTTGGATCTCAATACAAAGTTCTCCTCGATCTTCTTAGAGATCTATTCGGTGTAACTCTTTTTGCGGTGTGTTTGTCGAGATCCAATGAATTGTGGGTTTATGAACTTGATTGTCTATGAATATTATTTGATTCTTCTCTGAATTCTTATATGCATGATTTGATATCTTTGCAAGTCTCTTCGAATTATCGGTTTAGTTTGGCCTACTAGATTGATCTTTCTTGCAATGGGAGAAGTGCTTAGCTTTGGGTTCAATCTTGCGGTGTCCTTTCCCAAAGGATGAGGGGCAGCAAGGCACGCGTATTGTATTGTTGCCATCGAGGATAAAAATATGGGGTTTATATCATATTGCTTGCGTTTATCCCTCTACATCATGTCATCTTGCCTAATGCGTTACTCCGTTCTTATGAACTTAATACTCTAGATGCATCTTTGGATAGCGGTCGATGTGTGGAGTAATAGTAGTAGATGCAGAATCATTTCGGTCTACTTGACACGGACGTGCTGCCTATATTCATGATCATTGCCTTAGATATCATCATAACTATGCGATTTTCTATCAATTGCTCGACAGTAATTTGTTCACCCACCGTAATACATGCTATCTTGAGAGAAGCCACTAGTGAAACCTATGGCCCCCAGGTCTACTTTACATCATATTAGTTTCGCGTCAACTAGCTATTTCTGTCGCCGTTTATTTTGCAATCTTTATTTTCCAATCTATTCAAAAAAATACCAAAAATATTTATCTTATTATCTTTATCAGATCTCACTTTTGCAAGTGGCCGTGAAGGGATTGACAACCCCTTTATCGCGTTGGTTTCAAGGTTCTTATTTGTTTGTGCAGGTACTAGGCGATTTGCGTGTAGTCTCCTACTGGATTGATACCTTGGTTCTCAAAAACTGAGGGAAATACTTACGCTACTTTGCTGCATCACCCTTTCCTCTTCAAGGGAAAACCAACGCATGCTCAAGAGGTAGCAAGAAGGATTTCTGTGCCGTTGCCGGGGAGATCTACGCACAATTCAAGACATACCAAGTACCCATCACAAACTCTTATCCCCCGCACTACATTATTTGCCATTTGCCTCTCGTTTTCCTCTCCCCCACTTCACCTTTGCCTTTTCTTCGCCTTCTTCCTGTATGTATTTTTTGTGTGTGTTTCCACGTGCCTTCTATTTGCTTGAATCTTTTCTTGCTAAAAATCTATTGATATGGATCCACTTAAAGTGTTCTACTTGGATCATCTTCGATCCTTATGCGCTCGTGCTGAAACCCCAACTAGTTTAGTTGATGGAAAATATTTGGATGAGCATGCTCATTTTGTGCGTCATCGTTTGTCTGAAAAGGGGAAGCTCTTATGGTATCAAATAAATTGTTTGCTATGCTATGCTTGGAATCTTTGTGAAATTTATGACTTTACTTGTTGCTCTAAGAACCCTAAAAAACACCGTCCCTACCTATGTGGGTTTAATGATAATGAAATCTTATCTTCTTATGGAAAGGGTGTTTATAGTTACTATGATATCGAACAAATTGAAGAATTTGTCGTTTTTAAGGGTGCTCATGAAGTCGCTTCTTTGATTGAAAAGTATGATATTACTCTCTACAAATCTGAAAATTCCGACATACTTAAATATTGCTATGAAAACTATGCTCATAATGTCTATGTCAAAGAATTTATTGAGAGAATGACCGTTCCTTTGGAAGAAAATAATGATATGCATGAATCTATAGATAATGATGATTCCGATGATTTGATTGAAATATCTCTTGATGAACATGATGCTTGCTACTCTTGTGTCCATGATGCCAATATTTATGAAGATGAATTTGCTATAGTTCCTTATGTTAAACCTGAGATCGTTGCTATCGCACCCATACTTGGTAGTTCCTTCGATGAAAAGCATGATTGCAATGATGTTATTATAAATTTGCTTGATGTCAATTGTGCTAATAATATGCAAATCCCTAAGCTTGGGGATGCTAGTTTTGCTATGTCTACTACTTGTGGCAATGATCATGATTGGGGTGATTCTTCTTATGATCTTGAAAATTTATTTAAGCCCCATGATGAATATGAGATTGATGATAGTGTTTGCAATAATATTGAAAGTGGGTTTGGAAGAGTGTCAACTTTAGATCCCACATATTTGGAGAATATTCAATCTTATGAAGTTTTTGATAAAAGTGGGTTTGGAGAGGTCATGACTTTAGTTAATGATAATCCCACTATCTTGGAAGAGTGTAAACTTTGCATGCATGTGGATAGTGTTGAGAATATTTTATGTGATAGCTATTTTGTTGAATTTTCTTAAGATCCCACATGTAATTATTATGATAGAGTAAAATATGATTGTAGAAATTTTCATGTTACTAAATTACCTCTCGTCATGTTGAGATTGCTATCGTCTCTTTCTTCTTCCTTGCATATGCTAATTTTTGCTTGCTATGGCAATTTGTTTGCTTATCAAATGCCTATGCATAGGAAGTATGTTAGACTTAGATGTGTTTATCACTTGTTCTATGATGCTCTCTTTGTGCTTTAATTCTTGTCCTTGATGTGAGCATCGTCAAATTCTTAATGCCTAGCTAGGGGCGTTGAACGATAGCGCTTGTTGGGAGGCAACCCAATTTTATCTTTGTTTCTGTTTACTAATAAATAATTCATCTAGCCTCTGTTTGGATGTGGTTTTATGTTTTAATTAGTGTTTGTGCCAAGTAGAACCAATAGGATCTTCTTGGGTAATAGTTATTTGATCTTGCTGAAAAAGACAGAAACTTTGCGCTCACGAATATAATTGTTAAAATTCACCAGAACGTGATAAAATACCAATTCTTTTTGCAGTAGACTAATATACAAATTATCCAGGTTATCTTAGTTTTTCAGAATATTTGGAGTCCCATAAGTATTCAAACAATTCAGATTGCTACAGACTGTTCTGTTTTTGACAGATTCTGCTTTTCGTGTGTTGTTTGGTTATTTTGATGAATCTATGGCTAGTATCGGGGGGTATGAACCATAGAGAAGTTGGAATATAGTAGGTTTAACACCAATATAAATAAATAATGAGTTCATTACAGTACCTGAAGGTGGTGGTTTGTTTTCTTATACTATGAGCTCATGAGATTTTACATTTGAGTTTTGTGTTGTGAAGTTTTCAAGTTTTTGGGTAAAGATTTGATGGATTTTGGAACAAGGAGTGGCAAGAGCCTAAGCTTGGGGATGCCCAAGGCACCCCAAGGTAAAATTCAAGGACAACCAAAATCCTAAGCTTGGGGATGCCCCGGAAGGCATCCCTCTTTAAATCTTAAATCTATCGGTAACTTTACTCGATGCTATATTTTTATTCACCACATTATGTGTGTTTTGCTTGGAGCGTCTTGTATGATCTGAGTCTTTACTTTTTAGTTTACCACAATCATCCTTTCTGTACACACCTTTTGGGATAGACACACATGAATCGGAATTTATTAGAATACTCTATGTGCTTCACTTATATCTTTTGAGCTAGATAATTTTGCTCTAGTGCTTCACTTATATCTTTTAGAGCACGGTGGTGGTTTTATTTTATAGAAATTATTGATCTCTCATGCTTCACTTATATTATTTTGAGAGTCTTTTAGAACAGCATGGTAATTTGCTTTGGTTATAAAATTAGTCCTAATATGATGGGCATCCAAGATGGCTATAATAAAAACTTTCATATAGAGTGCATATAATGATTTGATACTTGATAATGGTTTTGAGATATAAAGGTGGTAATGTTAGAGTCATGCTAGTTGGGTAATTGTGAAATTGAGAAATACTTGTGTTAAAGTTGGCAAGTCCCGTAGCATGCACGTATGGTAAACGTTGTGTGACAAATTTGAAGGATGGGGTGCTCTTTGATTGCTTTCCTTATGAGTGGCGGTCGGGGATGAGCGATGGTATTTTCCTACCAATCTATCCCTCTAGGGGCATGCGTAGTAGTACTTTGCTTCGAGGGCTAATAAACTTTTGCAATAAGTATATGAGTTCTTAATGACTAATGTGAGTCCATGGATTATCCACACTCTTACCTTTTCGCAATTTGCTAGCCTCTACGGTACCGTGCATTGCCCTTTCTCACCTCGAGAGTTGGTGCAAACTTCGCCGGTGCATCCAAACCCCGTGATATGATACGCTCTATCACACATAAGCCTCCTTATATCTTCCTCAAAACAGCCACCATACCTACCTATTATGGCATTTCCATAGCCATTCCGAGATATATTGCCATGCAACTTTCCACCGTTCCGTTTATTATGACACGCTCCATCATTGTCATATTGCTTTGCATGATCATGTAGTTGACATCGTATTTGTGGCAAAGCCACTTTCATAATTCTTTCATACATGTCGCTCTTGATTCATCGCATATCCCGGTACACCGCCGGAGGCATTCACATTGAGTCATATTTTTGTTCTAGTATCGAGTTGTAATATTGAGTTATGAGTAAATTAAAGTGTGATGATCACCATTATTAGAGCATTGTCCCATGTGAGGAAAGGATGAGACTATGAAAAAAGAGGCCAAAGAAGCCCAAACAAAAAAATGAGAGAAAAAGAGAGAAGGGACAATGTTACTATCCTTTTTCCACACTTGTGCTTCAAAATAGCACCATGATCTTCATGATAGAGAGTTTCTTATTTTGTCACTTTCATATAGTAGTGGGAATTTTTCATTATAGAACTTGACTTGTATATTCCAACGACGGGCTTTCTCAAAATGCCCTAGGTCTTCGTGAGCAAGCAAGTTGGATGTACACCCACTTAGTTTCTTTTGATGAGCTTTCATATATTTATAGCTCTAGTGCATCTGTTGCATGGCAATCCCTATTCCTTGCATTGACATCAATTGATGGGCATCTCCATAGCCCGTTGATTAGCCGCGTCAATGTGTGACTTTCTCCTTTTTGTCTTCTCACATAACCCCCATCATCATATGTTATTCCACCTATAGTGCTGTATCCATGGCTTGCGCTCATGTATTGCGTAAGGGTTGAAAAGGCTGAAGCGCGTTAAAAAGTATGAACCTATTGCTCAGCTTGTCATCGGGGTTATGCATGATGGGAGCATTTTGTGTGACGAAAATGAAGCATGGCCAAACTATATGATTTTGTAGGGATAAGCTTTCTTTGGCTATGTTATTTTGATAAGACATAATTGCTTGGTTAGCATGCTTGAAGTATTAATATTTTTATGTCAATATTAAACTTTTATCTTGAATCTTTTGGATCTGAACATTCATGCCACAATAAAGAGAATTACATTAAAAATTATGTTAGGTAGCATTCCACATAAAAATTCTATTTTTATCATTTACCTACTCAAGGACGAGCATGAATTAAGCTTGGGGATGCTTGATACGTCTCCAACGTATCTATAATTTTTTATTGCTCCATGCTATTATATTATCTGTTTTGGATGTTTAATGAGCTTTAATATACATTTTTATATTATTTTTGGGACTAACCTATTAATCGATGGCCCAGTGCAAATTGCTGTTTTTTGCCTATTTCAGTGTTTCACAGAAAAGGAATATCAAACGGAATCCAAACGGAATGAAACCTTCGTGAGGATCCTTTTTGGAACAAACGCAATCCAGGAGACTTGGAGTGGACGTCAAGGAAGCAGCGAGGCAGCCACGAGGCAGGAGGGCGCGCCCCAGGGGGTGGGCGCGCTTCCACCCTCGTGGGCCCCTCGCAGCTCCACCGACCTACTTCTTTCGCCTATATATACTCTTATACCCTGAAACCATCGGGGAGAGTGATGAAACACCTTTTCCACTGCTGCAACCTTCTGTACCCGTGAGATCCCATCTTGGGGCCTTTTCCGGTGCTCCGCCGGAGGGGGATTCGATCACGGAGGGCTTCTACATCAACACCACAGCCTCTCCGATGATGTGTGAGTAGTTTACCACAGACCTTCGGGTCCATAGTTATTAGCTAGATGGCTTCTGCTCTCTCTTTGGATCTCAATACAAACTTCTCCTCGATCTTCTTAGAGATCTATTCAATGTAACTCTTTTTGCGGTGTGTTTATGATCAAGTCTATCTATGAATAATATTTGAATCTTCTCTGAATTCTTTTATGTATGATTGGTTATCTTTGCAAGTCTCTTCGAATTATCAGTTTGGTTTGGCCTACTAGATTGGTTTTTCTTGCAATGGGAGAAGTGCTTAGCTTTGGGTTCAATCTTGCGGTGTCCTTTCCCAAAGGATGAGGGGCAAAGAAGGCACGTATTATATTGTTGCCATCGAGGATAAAAAGATGGGGTTTATATCATATTGCTTGAGTTTATCCCTCTACATCATGTCATCTTGCCTAATGCGTTACTCCATTCTTATGAACTTAATACTCTAGATGCATCTTTGGATAGCGGTCGATGTGTGGAGTAATAGTAGTAGATGCAGAATCGTTTCGGTCTACTTGACACGGACGTGATGCCTATATTCATGATCATTGCCTTAGATATCATCATAACTATGTGCCTTTCTATCAATTGCTCGACAGTAATTTGTTAACCCACCATAATACATGCTATCTTGAGAGAAGCCACTAGTGAAACCTATGGCCCCGGGTCTACTTTACATCATATAAGTTTCCCGTCAACTAGCTATTTCTGTCGCCATTTATTTTGCAATATTTATTTTCCAATCTATACAACAAAATACCAAAAATATTTATCTTATTATATTTATCAGATCTCACTTTTGCAAGTGGCCGTGAAGGGATGGACAACCCCTTTATCGCATTGGTTACAAGGTTCTTATTTATTTGTGCAGGTACTAGGCGATTTGCGTGTAGTCTCCTACTAGATTGATACCTTGGTTCTCAAAAACTGAAGAAAATACTTATGCTACTTTGTTGCATCACCCTTTCCTCTTCAAGGGAAAACCAACGCATGCTCAAGAGGTAGCAGTGCTAGCTGTGGAACCTGACCCTCACTAGGCAACATGACCCACCCCGGGAAGTGGTGCCGGCAAAGCACACCAAGGACCTGGTTGGGCATGCGGACACTATTGGCGTATTTCCAACTCCTGCAGTATGACAAGGCCAACACATTAGATATTAGTTTGAAGAAACATTAAGGACAAAGGTTAAAAAATAGTAAATGCACTTACTTCTCCCCGTTAGGCTCAATCAACCACCTGTGATCGCGGGTCGCCGGCACGGCTAGGAGCTTCGTACCACCATGCTGGTAGACCTTCTTGCCCCCCTCAACCAGCTCATCCTCGCTATAACTATCGTCAGAAAAGGTGTCCTCGCCATCGGCGGTCACTAGTCTCCGGAGTCACGTGGGACGAAGACTCTAGGACCGGAGTCTCGTGGGACGAAGACTCTGGGGCCCGAGTCTCGTGGGTCTGGAAAAGCTCTTGTCAACAAACCATAAGGTATTTTTTGGATGCTGCTTGATGACAGGGTCAACACAAGAAATCTACTCAGAAGAAAAACATTTGCGCTAGATGATTACAACTGTGCCGTGCTTAACTGACAACAAATTTTTTGAGCATATTCAACCTTCTTTCCAAGGCTTGAAAGCAATCTTTTTCGAGGAACTCAAGTGGCTGGAGTATAGAATCAAGCAAAAATTTGCTCACCAATTCATGGCTTGGATAGACAGCAGACTTTAGTTCTTATTTTCTTCTTTTTCTGTTTTCTTTTTTCCATGTTTTCTCCTCTTAGTCCTTTTAGGTCTTCTTTCTTTCTTTTCTTTTCTTGTTCTTGGGCTTATCTAACTAAGTAATTAACCTAAAAAAACTAACTGGGTAATTAACCTAAAAAATAACTAACTAACTAATTAACCTATGTATAGTAGCTTAAACAACTAACTAATTAACCTAAAAAACTAACTAACTAATTACCCAAAATCAAAAAACCGCAACAACAAAAAGACAGAAAAAAGGAAAGAAACCTCACCCGGGGCGGGCAGCAAGGCGTGGGGGAGGGGGCGCTGGTGGCGGCCCGAGGGCGATGGGGGTCGGGGCGTTAAGTGGGCGAGCGACAAGGGCTCCGGCGGTGGCCTGTGGCAAGGGCGGAGGTTAGGGGGTGTCTGGGCGGTGGGGGTCGGGGTGGTGGTGGTCAGGGTCAGTGGGGGTCAGGGGGTGGGGGTCGGCGGCGGGGCCGGTGGGCACGGGGGCAACACGGGTGAGGTGAGGAAGAGAGGAGGGGAGAGAGAAGGGTGGGCGCGGGGCCGACCGTTTTTTAGTTAGGTTTATCTAGCAGACGGCAAAGAGCGTAGCTAGTGGGGTGGGGTCGGGGAGAAACGACCGTTAGGTTGGCTATTCTCTTTGCCGTCTGCTCACGAACGGCAAAGAAAGTGGCCGCTAGATGGTTCTCATTAGTGGGCCACCCTTCCTCTTTGCCGTCTGCTAGCAGACGACAAAGCTTCTATGCCGTCTACTAGCAAACGACAAACATGGTCTTTGCCGTCAGCTCTTTCTTTGTCGTCAGCTAGCAGACGACAAAGAGCTGGCTGACGGCAAAGATTCTAATTTCAATAGTGTGCGCGCGTTCGGCGTCCATGCATTGGAGGAGGACGAAAGGCTGCGACAGGCTGGGCTGGGCTGCACTATGCACATCAAGGCCGAGCCACGGAGTAAGTTTTGTCCACTTTTCTTTTCTATTTTCTATTTCTTTTATTCCATTCTGTTTTGTATTTTATTTTCACACTAAATGAATTTAGTTAATGGTGAAAAGTGGTTCATAAATATTAGGTAACATATTGGAGAGGCCCACAAAGTTTGAGGTCACTTGGATTTGTATAAATATTTGTTTATTTTAGAATGGCCAAATTAAACGTTGTGGGACCACTAAAATAATTGCCATGGACAATTTGGGAATCCAAATGGAGTTGATACTATTTTTACTAATACTTGGGGATTTTATGACATCTTGTAATTTTTTTATTGTTTAGATAAATATGTTTTCTAACTTTTTTTTAATTACAATTTGAACTGGGCTTGGATCAAAGTGAAGTTTAGCAAAATTAATTTTGATGACATGGCACCACTTGCATAAGTTTACTGTAGCATGACATTAGGGGTGTCAAAGCAGGCGCAAGCGGACTACAATGCCGTCATGGCGGAGGAGCAGTCTGCGCCGGCGCCTATGTCGGTGTTTCAGTAGGCGCAGGAGGAACAACGGTATAACATGTTCCTCCTACAGCAGCACCAGCTGGCAGAGGGCCAGATCGATGACGAGCGCGCGAACGAGGAGACCGTGGCGAACCCCAACTTTGTCGCGGAGCAGCGTGCGATCTATGAGGCCATTTGCGCTCAAGCGGCCACTCGCCAGGAAGCGGTCACGGCGGTGGCGTGGCTGCAGGGGGTCACGGACGAGAACAATGCTAGATGTGCCTCCTACGCGCCACCGACGAACTATCGGGCGGCCTAGTTGAACGACGACAGCACCAACGCCACCATTTCGATCGTGGACCTCACATCCACCGGCGACGGACAGGTTACAACTTTCAGAAAAAAGAGAGTCAATTATACCGGTGGTGTCAGAACTTGTCGTGAACGATCACTTTGATGCTAGAACTTGCGGCATACATTAAACTGGTGTAAAAACTTGGTTCGGTCGTGCAAATACGGTGCAAATTATGTTTGGATACGAAAGCGGCGCTGACCAGGCTGGCATGCATGGCGCAGGTCCCGCTGTCAGTGATAGGAAGGGAGAAAGGAGGGCGTGTGGTCTGTTTTTTAAAAAACACTTTGATTTTTATTTTTATTTTCACATAAGAGCTCCTGCTCACGTTGGAGAGCTGGCATGTTTTCCGTCTGTGGACAGTCCGTCCCGCATGTTAGTACAGTATGGAAATTTGAAAGAAAAACTCGAACTTGCTATCATATAGGTGGGAAACAACCGGTCATAGCCACTGCACCAACAACGTCATCACACCTATAGTTCGTAAGTCCTTTGTAATGTAGTAGACAAAGTCGCTCCTGGAGTTTGTCTTTTTAGAAATATGTAAAGGTATGTAAATTCTAATCTCACTAATAAAAATAAAGTTTAATTATTCTTGCAGTATAAATAATACATAAAACGGAAGATTTTTTTTAGAAAATAGTTCATGTATTATTTTAAAATTATGCATATATCCAAAATAATATTTATGAAATATAAAAATGTTTTTATACTGTAAATCAATACAAATAAAGCCAATTTTGCAATATTTTTTTAGAAAGCTGTAGAATATATATAAGTAAAATCTAGTATTATATTATAAGTAATGTACATATAAAAATAAATCACATTACAAAATATTGACGTATTAATTTAAAATTTATCCATATGATTAAATTATAAATTACAGAAATATTCATGTAATAATATGCATATTGAATAAAATATGTCAAATTTATTTATATTTTTCCGTATATTTCAGTAAATGCTTATATAAGTTTAAAATGTCATAGTTTTCACAAAATATTGATTGATGTAGTATATAAAAGTGTTCATGTTTTAAGAATTTTTGTTTTATATCCTTTTAAATATTATAAGGGAATGCACTTCATGCGCCCATTTTGTACTATTACTTTTTATAAGTTTACATCATATATGTAAATTATAATCAAATGTTATAAATAATATATATATATATATGTAAACAATTAAATTATAAGATTATTCACTTATTATTTAAAATTTTATCAAAATATTCGGATTATAGATTACAATAGTATACAAATTATAATTTGCATAATTCACAAAATATGAAATGGACTTTCTAGGTTATATATATTCAATAAAAGTTCATATATGTTTAAAATGCTCACAGTTTTAATAAAATATTCATGCATATAAAGTGCTCATTTTTATAATTTAATTTCTTTTACTACTATGTATATTTTTTGTTACACATGATTATAATATAAATACATTTTGTAAAAAAATAACACTGCAAAATGGAGGTCCCACCAACTGCAGCCCACATAGGACGTGAAGGATATATACATGACGTATCCTGTCAAAACAAGAAAGTCTAGTCGTGGTTAACCATTGGCGGAAGCTAGCAAACCTACATGGTTCGATTCGCAGTCGTGCTATTCTTTTTTATAATTTATGTGTGGCTGACATATGGAATCCATATGGCCAACATTTTGACAGGTGCCAGGGGCTATTTCGTGAGGATAAAAAAAATTGAGTTTTTTTTGATAAGATAACAGGCGCATGTCATCTGGTGGCTGACAGCGGGACCCTGCTCCATGCAAGTGAGCCTAGTCCGTGTTCACTTTCGTATCAAACACGATTTGCACCGTATCTGCACGCCCGAGCTAAGTTCTTACATTAGTTTAATGTATGCCGCAAGTTCTAGCACCAATGTGCGACAAGTTCTACCTTGTCCACTATTGCTCCTGCTCCTCCAGCCAACAAAAAGCTTTTTTCCGCTGAAGGAGACCGGATCTAGTCGCACCACCGTGCAGCTTTCACCTGGTCGAGCACAGTCGCCAACCTTGTTCTCTGCCGCCAATTCGTTCCCACCGACCACATCTCACCCCATCTCGGCTTGGCTGGCCACCGCCCGCGTGCGCCTGCTGGACCTGGCCGTGCAGCAGATCGGTCGGAATCGGATCCTCCCTCAGCGCCGGTGGCGCCTCCCTTGCTATTCTGAGATGAAAAGCCTAGCGGACGCCTGTGGGACGGCCACGCAAGAGGACGGCCACACTGGTGCTCGGGCTTGTGGAAGAGGGGTCGAGCAGCGAAGGGAAGGACGTCAAGGATCGCAGCGTCAGCGCCATCTATCTCTTACGCGCTCAGAGAGGAAGAAGAAAGGGAAGGATATGCTTGGAGGAGGAGAGTGGACTGCAGCTCATAGACTCAGCATCGCCTCCACAGTACGCAGGTAATTTACTTTTCTTCTTGTGTCGTTTCCATCTGATGCTTGTCAAATTGAGAGAAGGGGAGCCGATAGCAACTCCATTACCCTGCCTTCGTTCAGTTGAACTACGATTCTTTTCATGCTATTGTCAATCCTGTGCACATAATGTGAAGTAGTACTAAATTCAGACCGATTGCCAACCTGCTGCCTGCTCGCTCTATGCTTCTAAGCATGACATTCATATAGATGTTTGTGTGCATATTTATTTTGCATAATTAAATCGGTCATTGGGACCCCTGTCATCGTTACTTAAATTGAGAGAAGGATATTGTGAACTAGTAGCTGAGATGTTCAGATGAGCACGATGCTTGTGGAAAATTGTTCATAGCTAATTCTGTGAACTAGTACCATCACAAAAGAGAGAAAAAATTGAACTAGTATACTCCCTATGTTTTTGTATACAAGGCCAATTCGTTTTTCATGTCAGACTTTGACTTATTATTTTGATCAACATCAGCGACTAGGGAGATGGAGTAGCATTCAGTTAATGGTACGGTCATTCTAATCAAATCATTTGCAACTTGGAAGTCAAAACACACAACCCGCGACAACAAAATAGATCATGTTGGCTTCGGTTGATTGAGAAAGGCTTGATCTTTTCCTGTCATCAAACTAGAGGAAGAGGTTCCAATGGTCCTTTGCAGCGAAGGATTCTGCTCAGAGTGTTGCTATTGTGAATAGGTATACATGTTATTTGTCGGATGACCCTGCGCAGAAAGTAGCAAAATTCAGTTACATTGAAATTCAGAAACTGGAAAACACGAAAGTGTGGAATGGTATACTATTGGAGTATTTCATGGGTCTTGGGTCTCTGGTGACAGCAGGATGGTGTGACCAATTAATTGCTGCATTGTAGCATTTAGGATGGATGTTAGCTTTGGTTGAAGAAGCAAGCCTTGATTTTATCCTGTCATCGAACTAGAGTTAAAGGCTCCAATGGTCTCTTGCAGGGAGGGATTCGGAGTGCAGTTCTGTTGTTGTACATAGGTGTACACGTCGTTTGTCGGATGACCCTGTGCAGAAAGTAGCAAAGTTAGGTTTCATTGAAGTTTAAAAAATTCGAGAACTTGAAAGCGTAGAATGTTATACCACTGGAGTATTGTGTGGTTCTTGGGTCTGTGGTGAACTGGTGGTATTGAGGTTGTGTGACTAATTGATGGCTGCACTGTAGCATTTAGGATAGATGTTGGTTTGATGGTTTCGATTGAAGAAGGAAGCCTCGATTTTCTCCTGTCATCGAACTGAAGTTGGAGGCTCCAAATGGTCTCTTGCAGGGAGGGATTCAGAGCACAGTTCTGCTCTTGTAATTATGTGTTACATGTGGATCACCCTGTGAAGAAAGTAGCCAAGCTCAGTTTCAGTGAAATGACCTACGCGAGGTGCCATCCCTTGATTCGGTGATTCATTGAAACAAGACCAAAAGGTTGTGGCAGATTGATACATGGCCCTGTGAAATTGTTTTTTTGTTGTTGAGAAATTGGCCCTGTGAAATTGTGGTTTTCTTTTTTAATAAGAAAATCATAAGAAGAAAAAAAAACACAAAAAGGCCGTAAGGCCCACAAACAGTCCATGTACTGGCCATCCCTACAGAAAACATGCTGTTCTATATAATCCCGGTCCCGTCCCGTTGGCCGTTCCCTCCCCCCACCGTTCCCGTTCTCCTCCCGCTCTGTCACGGGGAAGCTTCAGAATTCAGAGGACGCACAGAATTCAGAAGAAAGATCGGGATGATGAAGTTGATCGAGGTGGAGCAACGCGCCTCCCAAGATTGGGCGGAGGCCTCCCTCGCCTGGGCTGAAGCTTCAACTTCTTGGGTGGCAGCGGTGAAGAAAACCCCTGCCGCATCTTTGGTCTCCGCGCGTTGGGCTTCGGCCGGGGGATCATGGCTCTCGGCTGCGTACGCCTGGGCGCCAAGATCCTCCGATTCCTGGCGTCCCGGCAACAGTTCATGGACGCAAGGATCATGCAATTGGGCAGCCGTCGGCCGCCGATGGGCGCTGGCGAGCATGAATTGGGCTGTCGCCGCGGATAAGTTTCCGCAATGCGCTATCGATTCTTTGCCTTGCGTCCAGTCCGCAATCGATTGGGCGTCCGCTGCGGTCACCTGGGCGGAACCTGCTAGTATCTGGGAGACGTCGCTGTACCGGTGGGCCATGGTGGCCGGACTCTTTGCGGTGGCTGGCGAGAGCGCGGCCGACGTAGCAGCTTCGTCCTACGCCGGTGAGGAGCTCTAGCTTTTCTTCCGTTCTTTTGCTTCTTCTGCTTACGCCTTCTTGATTCTTGATGTTTTTCGTTGAAAGGCTGATTCTGGATGTTGTACTGGTGGTTCTTGATGTTCTAATTTCCTTGTCTTGTTTAGGTCGTCGATTGCCACCGCTCCACAACCATCCTTGGTCGATTGCGGCGATGCGTCGAGCTGTGCGCCAGTCGGCTTCCCCCGTCAAGCCGTCAGTTGCCGTTGCCGACAGGGACCAGGCTATCCAAGAGCAGACCAAGGAGAGCGTCCGGCCGGCGGTGAAGGAGAAGGAATCCACCTCGGCGGACCAGGGGAGAGAGGATGGGACGGGCGTCGCCGTCAAGACGTCGGTTGTCCAAAAGCACAAGGAGAGCGTCGATTCTGTCGCGGCCTCGCAGGAGACGGCCCCCAGCTTGGCCAGCGTCGAGCCGTTGGTGACGAAGGAGAAGGAATCCACCCCGCAGAACCAGGCGAGAGGGCATGAGACGGCCGCCTCCGTCAAGCCGTCGCTGACCGAGGAGAAGAAAAGTGCCCTGCAGTATCAGGCGAAGGCAAGGGATAGGGCGGCCGCCTCCGTCAAGCCGTCCCTGACCGTGACCGAGGTGTCGAAAGCCGGTGCAAGTGCCGTTTCGGTGGATCACGCCGCCGCTGGGACGACCCGCCAGGTCGTTACCGCCTCCGCCAAGCGGCCGCTGACCGTGGAGACGGCCCGCAAGGCGGCCATGGGAGAGCAGAAGCCCGGCAAGCTTCCGAACCTGGAGGACGCGCTTGAGTTCCCGTCCATTCCGGCGCCAGATCGCACCCGGTTGAGGCCACTAAAGCCTGGGCAGCAGCAGCGCCAGCGCCAGGCCTGATTTGGTGGGTCGATTCAGACATTTTGACTCATCTCGGATTATGTGGAATTAGCTGCATTGCAGATTATGTGGACTTGTAGTTACACATTGCAGATTTTGTTGCCTACTCCACTGCAAATTTTCTCTGTGATGTTCCTTGTTAATATGTGTTTAGCAGTTCATCTTGATTGATTGTGCATAACTGTGACATCTATCTATGGGATGTGTATTTTTCTGAAATGAATCCATCTTAATTAAGGTGCCAGGGCACAACTAGGTTAAAATTCGCCACAAAAAAGGGGCATAACTACGTCCAACCTCAGGCATGCAAGTTCGTAAAATTCAGTCAGGCTATTTGTGTATCTGACATTTTATCATCGGCAGTACTTCATTCTGGGAAGTTGAGTCACATGTTTATGGGCTGTTGCAGTGAAATTTAATAAATGAACTTTTCGTTATTTCTCAAATCATTTTTGTTGATTTTTATGCCCTTTGTATCCCGGGCATGCTCGGATGTTTGACATGCCAAAACTGAACTATTCTTTTTGTATGCCCTATCTTAATGCCATGCAGTTGTTGGCACTTTCATAGTTTCATATACCCATTCGTTGAGCAGTAACACTGAGTTATGAACTTCTGATTAGAACAGTACTCAACAACTCTGTTGATCAACTTCCTTGATTTGAGATCCGCCTTCTTTATTTGAGGTCCATGTGTCTGAATGATACACTGACAGTGGCTTTCCACTAAACGCTCTCTGCCCTATTTTTGCTACAAGTCAGCATTTTTTTTAGATGCATTCTATGGGACCGATAACTTGCTTGCTTTGGGACCTGCTGTTTTTATTTAGGCTGATTTTGCATTTTTTTCTTTTTGAGACAAGGCAGCTATGTGTTCATATGAAATGCGGTTGGAGCTAGCTATGGCTGGTTGTAATTGTGTTTTGACTAAGCGCATGTTCTGAAGTCCTCCAGCTCCGCGCTTCTCCAACTCCAGGCGTGGAGCCGGATAGAACGTCTGAGCTCCAAGGAGTTAGCTTCGCGAAGCGTTACGAGCCTACAGTGCAAAATGCTGAAGCTGCTAAAGACCAGCTTCACGAAATGGAGAAGCGAGGAGTTTGTAATAGTTACAGGGGGATGCCACCGCGAAGTTGAAAAAACGATTTGTGAAACAATCCCCGACGCCTATGGGATGCTAGCCTCGCCTCTATTTTGTGCGAGCGCACGTGGCCAGCCCTCTTTCAGAGAACGATACAACGTGGAGCCATTTGGGTTGCCTCTAGCAGGCCCAAACTGGCGACCAACAGACCAGTAGCCTCCCATCTAGGTCAAATCATTGGGAGAAGCTACAAACGTGTCACGACCACCTTTTCAGGCACACGTTCTCCGCCAACCCCTTAATCGAATCATAGGCATACACGGTAACGATGTTGTATCATACACAAATGTGACCTTTATTACATCACAGACTCTAGGCACAGGCTAGCCATATACATAATTTTGCAATAAGCAAGCAGAGTCCATAACAAACGGAAACGAAAGCAAATCTAAGGTAGACGTCGTGATAAGCTTCATCAGCACCACGGGGAGGCATGTCGAGTGGAGGCGCAATAAGATCTCGTAGTCTACCGGAGAGAAGAGGGGAATTTAAATATAATGCAAACATAAGCATGACGGTGCATGACAAGAAAATGTGCGGTGCTAGGTGTGCCCTAACGCGGTAGGAGGTGATACCGACGAAGGGGGGAAACATCCGGGAAAGTATCCCCGGTGTTTTGCGTTTTCGGACAGATGAACCGGAGGTGAAATGTTGCAGGTTCGCTATGCTAGGGACGCGTGGCAGACGAACAGGCTGCGTATTCGGATTCGTCTCGTCGTTCTGAGCAACTTTCATGTACAAGGTTTTTTCATCGGAGTTATGGTTAATTTTCTATGATTTTCCAATGTTTTAAGTATTTTCTGAAATTTCTGGATTTATTATATTTAGTTTAATCCGAATTGACCAAGTCAATTTGACTAGTCAAAAGGGCATGTGTGGCCCACATGTCATAGACTATTTTCCTAAACAAATAAATAAACCTAACTTATCTAAATGAGGACCCACATGTCATCTACTACTAAAGTAACTTAGCACTAATAAAACTAGCTAAGGGGCAGAAATAATCCTAAAACTAATCCATCTAATTAAATTAGACCTAAGCTAATTTTGGGGCAGCCCCACACACATGGCACATCGGCCACACACACGCGCGCACACACAGTGCACGTAGCAGGAGTTACTTCTGTTCCCTTTTAACAAAACAAAGCATTTTATGATTTTGATAGGATTTAATCCAGGCATCGAAAGGATTTGGTCCAGTGGAATAAAATGGAGTTTGTCATATATATTTTCTATTCATATTAATTTTGCCCAAGTTTGTAGTTGGTTAGCCACCGTTTAGGGACTGTCTAGAGTGTTAGTCATTGTAAAATTAGAAAAGCTAGCTAGTAACTACAAAATACAGTAAGGGCAGTAGTAGGATGCAGCAGCAGGGGTGAGCGGGAGGAACGGCCGAAGGCAGCGTGGCCGGGCAAGACGGTCAGGGCTCGGCCCAGGCGTGGGCAGGCCGTGGCGGAGCGTAAGGCAGCGAAGCGACGACGGGCAGTGAGCTCCGGCAGAAGGCGGACGCGTCTTGCGGGACGCCGGTGTCGAAAGCAGCGCGGCTTGCAGTATCTGAAGGGCGACGATGAGGACCAAACGGGCATCTCCAAAGAACGATTTGAGCGGCCGCTGCTACCTAATCAAATCGGCGCGACGTCACGCGTTGAACGAAATCAACGACACGAGTAGAGATGGCGGAGTTGGCGAAGCAATGACGGCGAAGCGGCGGCCGGAGCAAGAGCTCAACGGGTACGGGATACGCGGGAGAATGACCAAACAAACGACTCAGCGGCACCACAGGGGACGCCACGAGCACGTTGACGTGCTTTCACGGCCCTAGAGTACTCGACATCGACGGTGACGAGCTCGACGGCGGTGATGAGCTTCGGTGGCGATGGTAGTAGCAGCAGGAAACAACAAACCAAGCCTAGAGGAGAGGGGTTTCGACCAGGAGCTCACCGTGAGGCGCAAGAAAGGCCGGTGGGAGTTTAGTAGCTGCAGGAGGCGGTGAATCGTTGTCGTTGGTGGCAAGCTTCGAGCACCGATGAAGAAGACGAAGTCGATGCCGACGATGTAGAGCGCCTGGCCTCGCGTGCGTTGGTGAGAAGGAGAGGACGTCGAGGTGGATCTCCTGGACATGGCACGGGCGTGGAGCACTCTGTGGCTTCGTGGGCGACGGATCGATGGTGACGACAGAGACTACCATGGCGGGGGAGGAATAAAGCGGCGTGGGGAAGGGAGAGGATTTGCGCTAGGGTTCTCCGAGGGGCACGGGGACGGTCTTATACAACTTGGGGGCTGGCCGGATGATCGACACGGCGCCATCATCCGCCATGGAGGCGTGGATGTGAGCCACGATCCCTCCCGTGAGCAGGGAGGTAGGGGATCGCTACAGGATGGGCTTGGCCGACTGTAGTTTCCTATGGCCCAAGAGCACACTAGGCTTTGCCCTTTACTTTTCCTTTGTCTTTCTGCCTTTTTCTATTTTTCTTTTTATAGTTTATGTTTTCTTTTAAATACCTTTTATTTTTAGTTTTGTAAATTATGAACTTAGCCCTAAATTAGTATTATTAATTAGGATACTGCCACAATTAGTTTGGCTTCAAAATAAAATAGTTTAATATTTCTACAATTTAAAAAGCATTTATTTAATTGCTTTAACTACTGTTTTAATTATTTTAGAGTATTTAAACATTTCATAAAAGTGTGGTTTATCCAACATAATTACTTATGAATTATTTGGCACATCCCTGAACATTTTAGTTTTATTGTTTGAAAACTTTTGCGGTTTGCCTTTAACTTAAATTTGAATTTGAATCGCTTTTGAACTAACGCAAGATCAAGAATAAAGAATCGTGGTGACATGGCATCATTAATAGAGGTTCACTGTAGCTTAATTATCCGGACGTCACAATTCTCCTCTATTACAAGAAATCTCGTCCGAGATTTAGGAGGAAGCAAGGGGAGGGATTGGGTTCTGAAAAATCTAACGGATCTTCTCGGTCTTGGTTGCTCTTCTCGAAGAGATCGGTCCATTATGTTGATGTCTTCATTTCTATGCTTTAGGTCATCTTGATGAAGTTGTCATCCTTCCTTGGGATCTTCACCGTACTTACGAAGGGTAATAAGAGAAAACTTTATAAGGACGGATTCTAACAAGATCGAGCATCAGACGGTTAATCTCAGGGGAAGAAGCATAAGTATCTCTCGAATTGAAACTTAAGAAGATATCGAGAGCAAAGTAAGAAGGTACCACGAGAAGTTTCAAGCGGATAGGCATTCGCTCGATGCCTAATCGAGAAGGTGAAAGGGTTTCAGGCAACAAGAATAAGTATTGCGTCGATACCGAATAGATCACTAGGAAGGTGACCCGTCAAGTACATACGTAGACAGTGCACGAGAAATAACTTTGGAGACAGGGGATATCTGGAAGAGTCGTTTTGATCCTGTGGAACTGTGGGTTATGGGCCCACCATGTGGGTTAAGTAAGAGGGCAAAGACATCTTGCACGGTCACGATAGCAAGGCATGTCAGAGGGTAGCCTGTTAGTTATGTCGGCAACAACATCGATACCAAGGGCGAGGGGCGAAGAGAACCATTTTCCTGCTCGTTGAACGAGGCAGACCAATAGGCAAAGTTCTCGTTCATCGGTGGTTACCGGAATGCCGTCAACAAAAGCAACACGGTCCTACCGACACGGTTGTACGCCAAGGTGTTTACATAAGCAGGAGGATATTACTTCTTTGATCATATAGATCACCAGTAAGGTTAAACAAAACAATGGAAAGGAAAAGGTCATCATCAGATTAAACAGAACAATGGAAAGGAAAATGTGTTTATACACATATTTCAAGGGTATATCCTTCTCATGTACAAGCAGAACATGGCATACAGGGTAGGAGAGCAAGTACCCAACCATTCAGATAAGAGGAAAGGATTAATCAATATGTTACCCATACAACGGTGTTTGGATAATCGACCAAGAAACATTTAGCATCGCGCCTCCAATGTTCATGTTGATGAGCGGGTATCATAGTCATGCTTCGAGGTAGCAATGATATGGTGTTTCAATCAAGGGCCAGACTTTGGATTCACAAATGATCCATCAGGAACAACTTATAAAATAAGTCTTACAATTTCCTCCAGGAAGAATGGTTATCCTAAAAGAAATTATAATGATAGGTCCTCCAGCCAGGGGGGGGGGTGCTAGGCATGACATCATATTACCGGGTCATCAAAGGACCAACAACCTAACTCCTGGAAAGTTGTCCCAACCATCATATCTGACCGAGAGATTCAGATCCAATTGGTGTCATGATACCTCGGACCTGTGGATGTCAGAGAAGAAAAGGTGCAACACAAATCGTTGAAATGGCATTGCAAGATTCTCGGGAAATGAACTATGGGAGCGGGTTCCTGAAACAATAGTTCATCATTAAACCAAGGAGAGGTGAGGAGGTGGCTGATGGGCTCAACGAAAATTCATCGAGAATTCCAACGGATGGATTTCCACGATAATGTGAACAAGAAGATGACACTTGTCAATTCAAATGATATAATGTTGTATGCTCGAGGAAAACATACATCATCAATCACTAGTTGAAAGGTGTGCCCGAAATATGGGCTGGGTTGCACGATCAATGTTAGAATGGTGACTTGACGAACAAAAGAATTAGAATGAAACTCGACCATTCACTCCAAAGCAATAGGGTTGCTATAAGTTTTGAATTCACACATCATAGTTCAATTGTCGGTATTCCGGTTAGAAACAACACGGGTACCAAGGAAGAATGGAGAGGGTGAGAAGTATCACCATACCAAGAATTCTTAAGAGGTGGTGAAATTCTCACGACATTCTTGACATAGAAGATGGTAATACTTCAAGGTAGAACATAACATAAGTCGGTTAACAAGGAACTCAAGGTATAGCCACAACACGAACAAGTTTGTGTTGGAAAGAAGGCAAGGAAGTAGTCGATGACAACACAAATCATCGAGGGCAAGGATGGTAATTCTCATCATGAATTTGATTGATATTATGGAGGAGCTCGGAATGTTGATAATGATCACGACACATTTGTCGAGAGATTACTGAAGATGTAATCGATCCGCGATCACATCAAGTCAAAAGAATGATGAAGCAAGAGGTTATTGGAACCATGGGTACGACACAAACTTCGAAACAAAGCTTGTTGTCTGATGTAGAATGATAAGACAAGGAAATCAACGTAAGCTTAGCTCAGCATCGAAAATTGTGTTCTAGGAAGAAGGACCAGGTAGCACAGTTAAGATTTAGCACGTTAATGATATAGCCGATCAGGCTAGGAATGACATGGTCGAGTACAAACTCGCAAGTAAAGAAGATTACTAAGAGTTGTTTAATCGCGACGCGGACTCGATTCAGTTATCGTTGTCTTTGAGTGTTTAATAACTCAGAGCCCGTGAAAAATTGGAATCAGTGGGAATGTAGCACTTGATGAAGAACTCATAAGAAGTTATGCAGTTCCATGATAATCTCGAGATACTAGGGGGGTAATACTCGATGTCAGATCAAAGTAGAGGTTGGACCGCGGTATTGCTCTACAGAAGACAAGTGCTAAAACTTGCACATGAAATGGTATTTAAAAGAGAACATGGTCGGAACCACGATTGCAAAAGGCGGATCACGATATAAGATGAACCTATACCAAAGGGATAATTAATTTAAGAGAAGCTTTAATGATAAGATCTACCTCGTGTCCATGGGCATGAACACAAGTTCAAGGTCGACTCCCACTTCTCCAATGCATAACCTTTCATTTGCTTCTCACGTTGGATGAAGTTGTAGTGTTGAAATTATATCTGGCAAAACACCAGAAGAGTATGATTCGTGAAAACTTTCGGGTTCACACGGTTTAGAGAAGGCATATGTTCAACCCATAGGGGCTTCTTAGAAACATATACCACAAGTTTCAAGAGTAAATAACACAAGCCCAAAAGCATAGCATGGTTGGCCACGCAGAGGATACAACTTAACAAAGGCATTATGTATCAGGGAAAGAACTCACAAAGTAATCAAATGTGAAGGACACTGTCGGATAACAATCCAACAAAAGACTTGATGGTCCACAAAGGATCTGATGTGAGTATCGATACTCAACCAGAAGAGGAAGGAATGCAAATGCAACAGGTTATGGACTCATCTGAATAATTCAAAGCTTAAATGCAAAGGAATTATGATTTCCAAAACAAAGGATCAGAAGCAGACGTTCTGGTCAAGGATGGATCAATTGAATATACGGAGGCACAATCGATGATGATAGTTTGGTCGAGAACCAGCTCATGTTCAAAATGACGTCTCGAGCCGGAAAGATAATCCTAGGACTCGATCGATGATTGCGAACATTCACAACGTCTTGAATCAACGGACTCAAAAATGATGGTGACAAAGGATGCCAATATGATTACTATACTTATGGGATTAATCATAATAAAAGCAAACAAGAAATTCGAGCAATAGGTTCTTTGAGGATTTTCGAATATCGAATGGTATTTCAAGACTTTTGTGAAATACATGAATCAATCGGGAAAAGAACGGATACTCTATAAGTGCGAGAAATTATCCGTAGGGGTATTCAGTGGCAAAGAACTGCAGGCGATGAGGCACAAAGTATTCTCAAAACAAATAGAAAGAATTTCGGGGGTATCTTGTAATAACAAGATCAACGGGGAATGATTGTATGAATGGCAAGTGTATGCCGTTTCCATAGGGGTTGACGGTGGATGGAAATCGCAAATGCGATGACACAAGGACTCGAGAGAACATCGTAGAATAACTTCGGAACCTTCTAGCGCAGCAGGCGATCATCTGAAGTGAGGGGCTCTCCGGGAGAAAGTATTTTCGAGAACCTAAAGTTAGTTTTGTTTTTAGCAAAATCATTTAACCCGAATAGAAGAGAGTTCAGAGTCCTGAGTAAAGGTCGAGGAGTAAAAGATCCTAGTACCACCCAATGGCGACGTGGGCCCGTAAGGCACACAACCAAGTTAGTAAAAGTTTTTTTTGCAATGTCTAGACTCGACTTCGGCCAAGGAGTGTGGAAGGGGGAGCCCTACAGGCAGTCGGCTCTGATACCAACTTGTGACGCCCCCGATTCAATCGTACACTAATCATGCACGCAAATGTGTACGATCAAGATCAGGGACTCATGGGAAGATATCACAACACAACTCTAAAACATAAATAAGTCATACAAGCATCATAATACAAGCCAGGGCCTCGAGGGCTCGAATACAAGTGCTCGATCATAGACGAGTCGTGGAAGCAACAATATCTGAGTATAGACATAAGTTAAACAAGTTTGCCTTAAGAAGGCTAGCACAAAGCGGGATACAGATCGAAAGAGGCGCAGGCCTCTGCTCGGGATCCTCCTAAACTACTTCCAGTCGTCGTGCCGGGCGTAGTAGTAGGCACCTCCGGGTAGTAGTTGTCATCGACGGTGGCGTCGCTCACAGGCTCCATCGTCTGGTCGCAGCAACCGGGTAAAGGAAGGGGAAAAGGGGAACAAGGCAACCGTGAGTACTCATCCAAAGTACTCATAAGCAAGGAGCTACACTACATATGCATGGATATATGTGTAAAGGGCCATATCGGTGGACTGAACTGCAGAATGCCAGAATAAGAGGGGGATATCTAATCCTGTGGAAGACTACGCTTCTGGCAGCCTCCGTCTTGCAACATGTAGAAGAGAGTAGTTTGAAATCCTCCAAGTAGCATCGCATAGCAATAATCCTACCCGGCGATCCCCTCCTCATTGCCCTGTTAGAGAGCGATCACCGGGTTATATCTGGCACTTGGAAGGGTGTGTTTTATTAAGTATCCGGTTCTAGTTGTCATAAGGTCAAGGTACAACTCCAAGTCGTCCTGTTATCAAGATCACGGCTATTCGAATAGATTAACTTCCCTGCAGGGTGCACCACATAACCCAACACGCTTGATCCCATTTGGCGGACACACTTTCTCGGGTCATGCCCGCCGCGGAAGATCAACACGCCGCAGCCCCACCTAGGCATAACAGAGAGGTCAAGACGCGGTCTAAACCTAAGCGCCACGAAGTGCAGGGGCCCATCGCCTCGAGCACACCAAGACGTTGCATCTGTGCCGGAAGCAGACCTAGCCTAGTGGCGTTCGATCCTAATCCGGCGCTACCGCTCGGCCGACGTCACGAAGTGCTTCGGTGATACCACGACGCCGAGTGCCCATATCTTTCCCACGTAGTTGGTTAGTGCGTATAGGCCCGTGAGCAGCACTCGGATCAAATACCAAGATCTCGTTAAGCGTGTTAAGTATCCGCGAACGCCCGAACAGGGCCAGGCCCACCTCTCTCCTAGGCGGTCTCAACCTGCCATCGCTCCATACACAAAGATCCACTCATGGTGCTCCACCACCGACCCGACTTTAGTCTCCACATGTGTCATGTATAAGTATATAGTATATACCCGTGATCACCTCCCGAGTGATCACGGCCCGATAGTATAGCACAGCCAGACGGACAAGAATGTAAGGCCACAGATGGAAAACTAGCATCCTATACTAAGCAGTAGGATAGCAGGTAAAGGTAACAACAGTAGTAGCAAGGACAGGCTATGCAGCAGTATAGGAGTATCTGAAAGCAGTAACATGCTACACTACTCTAATGCAAGCAGTATAGAGAAGAGTAGGCGATATCTGGTGATCAAAGGGGGGGCTTGCCTGGTTGCTCTGGCAAGAGAGAGGGGTCGTCAACTCCGTAGTCGAACTGGGCAGCAGCAGCGTCGGTCTCGTAGTCTACCGGAGAGAAGAGGGGGAAGAAACAATAAATATAATGCAAACATAAGCATGACGGTGCATGACAAGAAAATGTGCGGTGCTAGGTGTGCCCTAACGCGGTAGGAGGTGATACCGACGAAGGGGGGAAACATCCGGGAAAGTATCCCGGTGTTTCGCGTTTTCGGACAGATGAACCGGAGGTGAAATGTTGCAGGTTCGCTATGTTAGACGCGTGGCAGCCCGAACAGGCTGCGTATTCGGATTCGTCTCGTCGTTCTGAGCAACTTTCATGTACAAGGTTTTTTTCATCGGAGTTATGGTTAATTTTCTATGATTTTCCAATGTTTTAAGTATTTTCTGAAATTTCTGGATTTATTATATTTAGTTTAATCCGAATTAACCAAGTCAATTTGACTAGTCAAAAGGGCATGTGTGGCCGACATGTCATAGACTATTTTCCTAAACAAATAAATAAACCTAACTTATCTAAATGAGGACCCACATGTCATCTACTACTAAAGTAACTTAGCACTAATAAAACTAGCTAAGGGGCAGAAATAATCCTAAAACTAATCCATCTAATTAAATTAGACCTAAGCTAATTTTGGGGCAGCCCCACACACATGGCACATCGGCCACACACACACGCACACACAGTGCACGTAGCAGGAGTTACTTCTGTTCCCTTTGAACAAAACAAAGCATTCTGCGATTTTGATAGGATTTAATCTAGGCATCGAAAGGATTTGGTCCAGTGGAATAAAATGGAGTTTGTCATATATACTTTCTATTCATATTAATTTTGCCCAAGTTTGTAGTTGGTTAGCCACCGTTTAGGGACTGTCTAGAGTGTTAGTCATTGTAAAACTAGAAAAGCTAGCTAGTAACTACAAAATACAGTAAGGGCAGTAGTAGGATGCAGTAGCAGGGGTGAGCGGGAGGAACGGCCGAGCGGGCGCGGCGCACGGTCAGGGCTCGGCCCAGGGCGTGGGCAGGCCGCAGCGGAACGTAAGGCAGCGAGCGACGCATGGGGCCGGTGAGCCCGGGCAGAGGCGGACGCGTGCGGGACGCCGGTGTGCGAGCAGCGTGCGGCTTGCGAGAATCTGAAGGGCGACGATGAGGACCAAACGGGCATCTCCAGCAACGATTTGAGCGGCTGCTGCTACCTAATCAAATCGGCGCGACGTCGCGCGTTGACCGAAATCAACAGCTCGAGCAGAGATGGCCGGAGTTGGCCGAAGCAATGACGGCGAGCGGCGGCTGGAGCAAGAGCTCAACGGGTACGGGGATACGCGGGGAGAATGACCAAACAAACGACTCAGGCGGCACCATTGTGGACGCCACGAGCACGCTGGCGTGCTTGCTCGGCCCTAGAGTACTCGACATCGACGGTGACGAGCTCGACGGCGGCGTGAGCTTCGGTGGCGATGGTAGTAGCAGCGAAACAACGAACCAAGCCTAGAGGAGAGGGGTTTCGACCAGGAGCTCACCGTGAGGCACAAGAAAGGTCGGTGGGAGTTTAGTAGCTGCAGGAGGCGGTGAATCATTGTCGTTGGTGGCGAGCTTCGAGCACCGATGAAGAAGACGAAGTCGATGCCGACGATGTAGAGCGCCTGGCCTCGTGTGCGTTGGTGAGAAGGAGAGGACGTCGAGGTGGATCTCCTGGACATGGCGGTACGGCGTGGAGCACTCTGTGGCTTCGTGGGCGACGGATCGATGGTGACGACAGAGACTACCATGGCGGGGGAGGACAAAAGCGGCGTGGGGAAGGGAGAGGATTTGCGCTAGGGTTCGCCGAGGGGCACGGGGACGGTCTTATACAACTCGGGGGCTGGCCGGATGATCGACACGGCGCCATCATCCGCCATGGAGGCGTGGATGTGAGCCACGATCCCCCTCCCGTGAACAGGAGGTAGGGGATCGCTACGGGATGGGCTTGGCCGCCTTTGTAGTTTCCTATGGCCCAGTAGCACACTAGGCTTTGCCCTTTACTTTTCCTTTGTCTTTCTGCCTTTTCTATTTTTATTTTTATAGTTTATGTTTTCTTTTAAATACCTTTTATTTTTAGTTTTGTAAATTATGAACTTAGCCCCTAAATTAGTATTATTAATTAGGATACTGCTACAATTAGTTTGGCTTCAAAATAAAATAGTTTAATATTTCTACAATTTTAAAATCATTTATTTAATTGCTTTAACTACTGTTTTAATTATTTTAGAGTATTTAAACATTTCATAAAAGTGTGGTTTATCCAACATAATTACTTATGAATTATTTGGCACATCCTGAACATTTTAGTTTTATTGTTTGAAAACTTTTGCGGTTTGCCTTTAACTTAAATTTGAATTTGAATCATTTTGAACTAACGCAAGATCAGCAACAGTAATCGTGGTGACGTGGCATCATTAATAGAGGTTCACTGTAGCTTAATTATCCGGACGTCACATATAGGTAGATATATGGTGGACTCATCTCGAATAACTTGGGTTTAAGGATTTTGATGCACAAGCATTTTTCCCGCTTAGTACAGGCGAAGGCTAGCAAATAGGTTGAGAAGTGGCCAACTAGAGAGCGAAAACGGTCATGAACATGCATTATGCATAAGTAACAATGGATACTAGCATGAGTAGGATATGAACACCATGAAAATAAATATCATAGACGCTATGTTGGTCTTCTCCTTGGTATGACTCAATAAAAGGAAAAGAATTTCAGAGAAACACACTGAAATATTTTTGGAGTTTTTAGTTTTTTCTTGAACAAGGAAAACTAAAGAGAAAAACAAAAACGAGAAAAATTGTTTACACGAGAGAGCTCCCAACAAGCAAAAGAAGAACAAGGAAATCTTTTGGGGTTTTCTTTAAATACTAAAACTAACTACGCTAGAAAGAAAAACCGAAAAGAAGCAAACAATATTTTTTTGTGATTTTCTCAAAGTTTTTCAAACACATAAGAATAAAGCGAGAAAATAAATTAAGCATGGATAATACAATGAAAAAGTGTGAACACTGACAACTAGAATGAAATGTGTGAACATGAATGTAATGTCGCTCGAAATACGTACTCCCCCAAGCTTAGGCTTTTGGCCTAGCTTGGTAATCAACGTCTATACCATGCGTAATCATCTGAATAATAGCTCACGGAGGCTCTAGGTGTAGCCTCCTGTTCGTCGAGCAGCTACAACCTCTGCGTTGTGTGCGCGGGCCTCACTCTCAAGAACATAATATCTTCCCTTCTTGTGATAATCAAAGAGAGCAGGCGCAGGCAAAAAGGCGTGCATAACGAAAACTAAATTGAATAGTAGGTTATAAATGTAATCAGTGCTCTTGCCCTTAAGGAAATTATGGCGCTTCATGGCCTCAAAGGCTAAGTACTGGGTGGGTAGGATAGGGTCATTAGGCCAAGGTGATACGCCCAGCCCCCTAGCTAGACGTGAGGCATAAATCCCACCATAAAAATCTCCACTACCAGCGTTGTGTTCCAGTCTGTGTGCAACAATCGCTCCAAGGTTATAACATTTATTACCGGTGAGAGCAGTGTGTAAAAGACTCAAGTCAGGAGCACAAAGTATGCTGCAATCCTCCTTGCCTACGCTATGATGCATTTGCCATTAAAAAGTGCAAACTATTGAATCGATGGAAAATGAATGCTCTTTATTCTACCTTGTGTCACCCCTCTAGTCTCACCAAAGCAGAGGCTAGTCAAGAATGCCTCGTACTCAGATCTTGGTGGTTCGTCCAGCGAACCACAAAATGGAAATTTGTAGTAGTTAGCAAATCTCTCTAAAGGTATGGTAAATGGATCGTCATACAGTTTTAACGACACTCTAGACTCACGAGGATGAATTTAAATTCTTTAGTAAATGATTCTGTGAGGCTGAGATGTTGGTTGCACTTATCTTCCATGTAGGGGCCAAGCTCGGCATTGTGAACATATTGCTCAAATTCTTCTTTAATACCTGCTCTCACCATAAAATTGTTGCATGACCATAGGTAGGATTTGGTAGCTGCTTCCTAAATCGAACTTGCGCTTGGTTCAACATAAGACCGACTCACCGAGCCACTACTAGATGATGCCTCCAAAGGCCTCCTCCTCGAAGAACTCCTAAAGAAACTCATCTTATTCCTATGAACAAAATTCTGAAATTTTTAGTACACAAAAAAAAATTCTCAACAAAACTTCACAAGATTGATAGCAACTACTCATAAGCATGCATAGAGGCTATATTGAGCATTCAAACTACTTAGAACTCTAAGAATTCAACATGCAAGCTCATCTACAACAACACCAAGAGTAGCTAATTATTCAAAATATAATCAACTAAAGCAAAAACTAATTGAACAAATGGAGGAGTCACATACCAAGTAGCAATCCCCCAAAATAGTTTTAGAAACGGAGCTTCGAGCAAAGAGATCGAAATCCGCGGGTTTGAGAGCAAGAACATGGGAGAGAGAGCAATGTTGAATTTTGTCTGGAGGTAGGTGATGACATGGGCTAAAGTTATAAGTGAGGGGGGCCATGTGGGGACCACCGCTACTGGAAACAGAGAATTTGCCATCAGTCAGCTCTTTGCCGTCTGCTAGCGGACAAGAAAGAAGGTCTTTGCCATCAGCTCACAAAAAGCAGACGACAAAGAACTGGCTGATGGGAAAGGTGCAATTTTCCGTCGGCTAGCGGAAGACAAAGAGGTTGGGTGGGGTCCATTTTAGGGAAACGTTGTAATGGACCACCCCCAACCTCTTTGTCGTCTGCTAACTGACGGCAAAACTTCTTTGCCGTCTGCTAGCAGAAGGAAAAGAGGTTAGCCCATCCAAACTAACGGTAACCCCCTCCCTCTCTCTCCCCGGTCCCATCCCCCCTCTCTCCGCCCGCGCCCGCACCACCGCCGCCCCGTCGCCCCCACCGTGTACCGCACCACCCTGCCGCCACGTCGCCCCAGTCACGCCCCGCCGCCCCTTCGCCCGTCGCCGCCTCGCACCCTCCGCGCCATCCCACCGCCCGTCGCCCCGTCACGCCCGCCTCCCGTCGTGCCCCCGTCGCGGCTGCCCAAGGCCGCCCCGCCCACCTCCTCCATCGGCCTCCACCTCCACCACTCCGGTGAGCCCCCTCCCCCTCTCTTCTTTTCATTTTTTCTATGTTAGTGTAGTTAGTTTAGTTTGATTTAGTTTAGTTTTAGGTTTAGGTTTAGATTTAATTTAGTTTAGGTTTAGGATTAGGTTTTTTTTCTTCTGTTTTTTAGGTTTAGGTTTAGATTTAGTTTAGTTTAGGTTAAGAAGAAAGAAGAAAGATGAAAAAAAATAAGAAGAAAAGGAGAAAGAAGAGAAAGAAGAAGAAGATGATGATGATGAAAAAAGAAGAAGTAGAAAAGGTAGAAAAAGAAAGAAAAAAGAAGGAAAAGAAGGTCGAGGGTCGAGGATCGCCGAGGGGTCGAGGGGTCGCCGAGGGGTCGAGGGGTCGCCGAGGGATTGAGGGGTCGAGGGTCGAGGAACGAGCAGTGCGAATCATTTTTTACAACTTGGCAGTGGCATCCTGCTGTAAATATTTAGTTAGGTTGATGGCAAAAACAATAATGCTATGTTAGTCATCTTTAAATTTTAACGTGCAGTAGTTTCATCGCTGCGAGGGTTTGGTGTTCTACGTGGTCCACCCCTGCGTTCTTGGGTGAGCACAAATGACATCTCCTCCTCCCCCCTTAATTATTTCCTCTATTCCGGCCTTCGTGCCGATGACACTAGCTAGGTAACTACAGTCACGTAACTAGTATGCGTCTCCCATACGAAAGGGTTGCATCGATAAATATGCATTGAGTTGCATATTTATCACTGTAACTCATTCGGATTGTCCAGCGATTTCCACGGGCAGCCCGAGGATGTGTAGATTGGGTACGTTCTCCATGCTCTACCCCATTCCGAGACAAAATTTTGTCAACGCCTCCCTGTTGTTCTCCGGATGCACATTCTCTCGACTTTTTTTCGAGATGTGTATCAGGAGAACAACGGGGAGGTGCTACTGAAATTTTGTATCAGAATGGGGTAGAGCATGGAGAACGTACTCAATCTACACATACTCGGGTGGGATTAGGACCTATATTTACCTATTAGAGTGTAGGTTGCATGGACGTAATAAAATTGACAAACTAGATTAACTAATGAATATACATGCTGAATTATATATATTTCTTGTCTGTCCAGTAGCTAGGCAAGATGAGCGATCGTGCGTGGATGTACACCGGTCACACTAGTCAGAAAGAGATTACCCATGAATGGTTAACAAAAACTAAGGGGTTTGTGAAAGCCGCATTTGCAACTAGCCAGAGGAAAAACTGGTGCCCATGTGTCCGGTGCAACAATTGGGAAAAGGGGGCAGAGGATGAAATGGGCAAACACCTGGAAGAGAGTGGTTTTACGCCCGGTTATACGGTGTGGAAATTTCATGGTGAGTCTACCCAATGTGCCAGAGCTGAGGTGGTTCGTCGTCACACCGACGAGCATGGTACCGGGATGGAAGACATGGTGCAAAACTTTGGTGATGCTCGGGATTTGGACAATGAGATGGAGGAATCTGCAAAGGCCTTCAATGAAATGTTGGAGTCTTCAAAATGTCCTCTCCACGAGCACATTGAGCTTTTTCACCTGGATGCCATCTCACAAATAATGGCTTTGAAGGCTCAATTCAACTTGGGCAGAGAATGCTATGATGCGATGATGATAGTATTTGGACGCTTTCTACCCAAAGGCCATGTAATGTCTGCAAACCTGTACCAGTCCGACAAAATCCTCTATGCTCCTAAGATGCCCTATGAGAAGATACATTACTGCAGGATGCTGCTAACGCGACACTATGATCAAAGAACCTTCGACGAAACTGTGTGCAATGCAATAATCGCAAACGGTGGTGCAAAAGAACCATAAAAAAGGTGCAAAACATTTGCGATGGCAGAGCCATCCAACACGGTTCGGATTTTAGTTGCGTGTGCGATACAGGGCATACGGTTCAGTCCAATGAACTATTTGTGATGATGCGGAACAAAAGAAACGGGCAGCCTGATGAAGGCGTGTGCGATATAGAGCATACAGTTCACTCGGATGAACTGTTTGTGATTAGGCAACACAAAAGAAACGGTCAGCCAGATCAAGGTGTGTGTGATTGAGGGCATACGCTTTAGAAGGATTAACTGTTTGCGATTAGGCAACAGAACAGAAATGGGCCAGCCAGATCAAAGTGTCTGCGATTGATGGCATACACTTCACATGGATGAACTGTTTGCGATTAGCCACAACAAACTGAAACAGTTACTGAGATCAACGTGTGTGCGCTAGACGGGCACACATATTCTAATTAAAAGAAGCATGCACGATGGTAATAACGAGCATGCACGGTTGTTGGAACAAGACGTGTGCTGACATTGCCTATTGCGGTGCACCCTATGGTGCAAATGCCACGTACGCGGCCGAGAAGGCGTACGTGCCCACGTTACGCCTTCCGGGAATAGTGCCACACTTATAACCGTCAGTAAAATTTGGGCATGCGTCCCGTCACAATTTTTTTAGAAGAATAAGGAGGTCACGTCCCGTCACATTCCAAATTGCAAACCTATTCACACCGATCAAAACCTAAACGGGTTCCCACTTAGGAGCGTATTACTACTCGGTTATAAATACTACTACTCCAAGATGACTGCACATTCCTCCTCAACTCCTCATCCACAAAAACAAATAAGTCATTCATCATCATTCCCTTGCGTCTGCCATGGCCAACGTGAGTTCTCGGTCGAGAGATTGCCACCAGGGAGAGGCGAGCCTGGAAGCGGAAGCACGAGAGATGTCCCGCCTCACCGCGAAAGCAGCCAACATGTCCCGCCGTGCGGCCGTAACAGCAGAGAGGTCCCGCTGCGCCGCCGAAGCATCACGGAGGCCCACCGCGCCGTCGATGCAGCAGACTGGTCCGCCGCACCACGGAAGTAGAAGAGATGTCCCGCCGCATCGTGAATGCAGCAGAGATGTCCTCCCGTGTCGCGGCGGCCTCGGAAAATGTCTCGCGGGTAGGCAGGGACTCTTACAGGCGCATGCGTGCCCTCGTCCTTAGGCAGATGGATCAGATCTCCAGGTGGGCGAGGTTGCAGGATGACCTGAAAGCCTCGTTTGAACAGTCTACCGGCGTCATCCGGTAACAAAATGAGAGCAATGCGAAGCTCCAGGCCGAGCGCGACCTGCTGAGGGCGAAGATCGTCGGAAGTGTGAGGCAGCAGGAGCAGACCACTGCCTTGCTGAAGAGGACCGGCGTCATCGTCGAGAAACTTATGGGTGAGAATGCCATGCTGCGCATCGAGCACGGAAGGCTGGTGGAGGAATCTGTGGATGCTCTCAAGCAGCATCTTGAGGACAAGAAATAGCTCATCACCACTCGCCGCGGAGACTAGTTCCCGCAGCCTGCAGTAACGCATCAACAAAGTAGAGATCAGCGAGCCAGATCATTGTCTTCCTTCTTATTTTGCCCTTGTGTATTTCGGGCGTTGTCGCATGTGGCTTTTTTAAATTATGTTCCTAAATATGTAAGACAATTATTATCCACTATCATCGTCCTTATATTCATCATGCTTGCTATAAGTCGCAGTCGATGCTATATAGGTCTGTCGGATCTTACATCAAGATTCGTGCAAAACTTTCTTTTCAGATTTTCATTTTCCTCTCTTAAATCTCAGTCCAGTGAGACATATAGCCACGCCGTAGAACAGGTGCTCTGGCACCATTAATGGGGACGTTGGGAGGGAGGTGCATGGCGGGTAGTGGTCAAAGGGCTCTCCTCCCGATGAGCACGCGCAGGGGTTTGATCGCACGCCTCCCGTACTCAAATAGCTACCCCGCACGGCACCTCCTAGCCAATAAAAAAAGGGGACGCGTGGCGGCACGTAACTGGTAAGTAGAACACTCACGGTTTCAATAATACTTGTGTTTCCAATTTGTAACGTGACAACACTTGTTCCAAAATGACTTTGTTGATTGTTAATGTGTGTGCCTTGGCAAATCAGACAGAAAAATTACCATGGCATGTTGGTGCCATGTCATGACACCATGCCAAGTTTCATGATTTTCAGGCGTGTTTTGGATTTACAGGAATTAAAAAACCAAGTTTCTCAATCTTTCCGGCCGAGCCACGACGCCCAGATGTTTGAATTTCATTCCCATCTCTTGCATAGGACCTAGAAATTCACCCAGGGACACACATGTGGTTTTTCAAACAACTTTGGTGCACTGGAGCATGTGCTTGTAGTTCAAATTTGAATTATGCACATTAAATGCGCATAAACTCAATTAATGTATAAAAAAGGCAAATGAACCCTAATTCCAAAATTTAGCATGATACTTCTATTTCATCTAATCTACATGTGTCAAAAAATTAAGGTGGGAGAAGGCAGTGTACATATGTCGTTTCGCACACGGAGGTGGCACGTTCCCTCTCGGAACCACGAGCCTTCTTGACGGAAGCTCCGGTTTGCAAGAAGCTTACACCCAAGCTTGTTCCAATTCGGCCAAAAAAATGACCGCAGCATGTTGGTCCCATGTCATGACACCATGCGAAGTTTCATGATTTTCAGGCGTGTTTTGGATTTACAGGAATAAAAAAACCAAGTTTCTCAATCTTTTCGGCCGAGCCACGACGCCCAGATGTTTGAATTTCATTCACATCTCTTGCATAGGACCTAGAAATTCACCCAAGGACACACATGTGGTTTTCCAAACAACTCTGGTGCACTGGAGCCTGTGCTTGTAGTTCAAATTTGAATTATGCACATTAAATGCGCATAAACTCAATTAATGTATAAAAAAAGGCCAAACGAACCCGGAATAATTCCAAAATTTAGCATGATACTTCTATTTGGTCTAGTATGTCTTTGTAAAAAAATTAAGGCGGGAGAAGGCAGTATATATAGGTATCTCGTTTCACACACGGAGGTGACACGTTCCCTCTCGGAACCACGAGCCTTCTCGAGGGAAGCTCCGGTTTGCAAGAAGCTTACACCAAAGCTTGTCCCAATTCGGCCAAAAAAATTACCGCAACATGTTGGTGCCATGTCATGAAACCATGCCAAGTTTCATGATTTTCAGGCGTGTTTTGGATTTACAGGAATTAAAAAACCAAGTTTCTCAATCTTTCCGGGCGAGCCACGACGCCCAGATGTTTGAATTTCATTCCCATCTCTTGCATGGGACCTATAAATTCACCCAAGGACACACATGTGATTTTTCAAACAACTTTGGTGCCTTTGGAGCATTTACTTGTAGTTCAAATTTGAATTATGCACATTAAATGCCCAGAAACTCAATTAATGCATAAAAATGCCAAACGAACCCGGAATAATTCCAAAATTTAGCACGATACTTCTATTTGGTCTAATCTGCCTGTGTAAAAAAATTAAGGCGGGAGAAGGCAGTATACGTATCTCGTTTCGCACACGGAGGTGACACGTACCCTCTCGGAACCACGAGCCTTCTTGAGGGAAGCTCCAATTTGCAAGAAGCTTACACCAAAGCTTGTCCCAATTCGGCCAAAAAAATTACTGCAGCATGTTTGTGTCATGTCATGACACCATGCCAAGTTTCATGATTTTCAGGCGTGTTTTGGATTTACGGGAATGAAAACCAAGTTTCTCAATCTTTCCGGGCGAGCCACGACGCCCAGATGTTTGAATTTCATTCCCATCTCTTTCATGGGACCTATAAATTCACCCAAGGACACACATGTGATTTTTCAAACAACTTTGGTGCACTGAGCATGTGCTTGTAGTTCAAATTTGAATTGTGCACATTAAATGCCCAGAAACTCAATTAATGCATAAAAATGCCAAACGAACCCGGAATAATTCCAAAATTTAGCATGATACTTCTATTTGGTCTAATCTGCCAGTGTAAAAAAATTAAGGCGGGAGAAGGCAGTGTACGTATGTCGTTTCGCACACGGAGGTGACACATTCCCTCTTGGAACCAAGCGCCTTCTTGAGGGAAGCTCCGGTTTGCAAGAAGCTTACACCAAAGCTTGTCCCAATTCGCCCAAAAAATTTACTCAAATATGTTGGTGCCATGTCATGACACCATGCCAAGTTCATGGTTTTCAGCCATGTTTTGGATTTACAGGAATTAAAAAACCAAGTTTCTCAACATTCTGGCCGAGCCACGACGCCCAGATGTTTGAATTTCATTTCCATTTCTTGCATTGGGACCTTTAAATTCACCCAAAGACACACATGTCATTTTTCAACAAACTTTGGTGCATTGGAGCATGTGCTTGTAGTTCAAATTTGAATTATGCACATTAAATGCCCAGAAACTCAATTAATGCATAAAAATGTCAAATGAACCCGGAATAATTCCAAATTTAGACACGACACTCATGTACTAGTTGCATGTTCACTGTACGTAAATGTTCTAGCAATTCAGACACCATCCTTTCCCTCCGTAACACCATTTTGTCTTTAAAAACATAATGAAAAAATCAGGTATACCACAAACAGTTTACTAGAAAGAATCGTGTGGGATGCGATATAAAATATCTTGGCGACCGTCTTGTAAACTTACGCCCGAGAAGCTTCGTCGTCTACAGTCCACGGCCCCCGCTTGAACCACACTTGCGCGCTAGTTTCTGGCCGCACCGAGCGAATTTTTTTTGCCACCGCGGAAATATCTATCTCCTCGCCCCCTCCCTCCTACCAAAAGCCACATTTCCACTGTTCCTCCTTGCTTTCCAAGTTCAAACCTTCACTGCTGCTTACTGGCTGCTCAGCCTCCTCGCCGGCGACCCTTGTTCTTGCAGCGCCGCCTCCTCGCCTGCTGTTGGGGATATGACTATTTGTGTAAGCCGCCCAGGAGGGGCCGGGTTACGCAAAGAGAGACTCATCAGAAGAAGCCCAAGACCAAACATGAAGATGGCGGTTCAATAAAGGGTCTAAGGCCCATAGGCGACTTAAGGCCCATAGTGATAAACCGCCATGATGGCGTGACTTGTATTATAAGGTAGAATTAACTAGTCATCAAGCCGGACACTGTCTATAAGCCGGCCGGGACTCTGTAAGCCACGGGGCGTCAACCCGTGTATATAAGGGGACGACCCGCTGGCGGCTTAGGGCAAGAAACAACCATCGAGAGCCGGGCATAGCGTATCTCGCTCCCTGGTCATCGAAACATCAAGCAATACCAACCCAACTAGACATAGGCTTTCCTTCACCGCAAGGGGCCGAACTAGTATAAAACCTCTCGTGTCCTTTGTCCCGATTAACACCTTTAAGCTTCCTAGTAGCGATGGCTCCACGACTAAGTCCTTGCAAGAGGACATCTGTCGTGACAATTCCACGACACCTGAAGACCGCATGAGGCTCCAGGAGGAAGATCTGACACCTGAAGTGCTGAGGAAGGTTCTCATGATCCTGACTGGGGACCCTTCCCCCGGCAGCCTCCGGCAAGAGGGTGCCCTGCTGTACCTTTGCTCGGCGGGGCTGATTTTGTGAAGCAGATGCCCGGCTTGACGAATGGGGGCTGCGCCCTTGGGCCTCATGGGACCTCGTGAGAACCAGTTGTGGTGGTTGCCCTTCCGGTTGCCATGGCGGTCCTTCCTCGAGTGGTGGAGCAGGGAGGCAAGGGCCGCCGGGGGCTGAGGAGGCCGTCGTCGAGATGATGGCACCATGCGGAACTCCTGAGGC
Source organism: Aegilops bicornis (assembly GCA_021605145.1). Classification (NCBI taxonomy): domain Eukaryota; kingdom Viridiplantae; phylum Streptophyta; class Magnoliopsida; order Poales; family Poaceae; genus Aegilops; species Aegilops bicornis. Next base: position 253,612,435 of record CM038674.1, on the reverse strand, counting down.
GGCAGCCCCTGAGGCCCGCCCTGCGGCGGCTGGAGGTGTTGAGCCGCGGCCCGCGGCTCCTGCGGCAGAGGCTCTTGAGGCCCCGGCCACCCTTCACGGGGCAGCACCTGGCGTCGTGGGCCAGGGCGACGCCCCCGACGCCGGTCACATTGGTGCTTCTTCCTTGTTGCAGGCTGACCCTTGCGCCGAGCTCCTAGGCCGCTTCCGTATGGACTTCGAGGCTCTCCGAAAGAGAAAGGAGGCCTTGGGTGATGATTACCCTTGCCGCCTATTGAAGCACAGGAAGTACTTCGCCATTGATGAGTAAGCTTTCCCCTTTCTTAGTTCCTTACTTTCTCGTTGCTTCAGCTGATCATTGCCCTGCAGGGCCCTTCCTGCCGAGTTCACGGAGACGGCTGAGGAGCCATCCCTCCAGGCCTCGCCCTCTCCACCTTCCCCAAGCGCCACGAGCTCAAGCACTGCCCTTGTGGTGAGGCCGGTTGGAGAGGTGAGCCATCCTGTGATGCATCATGATTCTACGCACCTCGCGACCCTCCTTCGCGAGCCCTCCCGGGGCATTGCCAGCCTACCTTGGGCTCTTTGATTGGTTGTAGACGATGACTGGCTGAGGTCGGCCTTGCGTTCTTCCTTTGAGGATGAGCCGGCTCGGGGCCAGGCTTCTAGCAAGGCGCGTCCGGCCATCGCGAGGGCGCCAGCCCCCTGCCCAGAGGGGGAGTGCTGGCTCGTGGCCCCCCGCGCACGCCTGGGGCGGAGGACGATGCGGAAGACGTGCTTGAGCACGCTCGGGAGCGCCGCGCCCTTCGCCAAGGGTTTCTCCGGAGGGCGGCTGACGCAGTGAGCCAGCTCGGTGCAGAGCTTGCTGACGAGGATGCGCGCCTTGAGGCCGAGGGCCTGCGCCTAGCTGAGGAGAGGTGCAAGCTGAAGGTGGCCGTCGCCCTTGCGCGCCACCAGCGTGACCTCGACAATGAGGAAGCCGAGGTGTCGCTGGCGGCTTCTCGGGAGGCCCGCTCCCGGGCCGTCGGGGAGGCCCGGGAGGCTGACCGGCGGCGCGAGGCTGCGGAGGAACGGGCACGGGAGCTCCAGGCCTGGAGTAACTCCCTAGAGAAGCAGGTGGAGCTGCGTGAGGTGTCCCTTGCGTTGATGAATGGGGCTTCGGTCGACCAGGCGGAGCTCCAGAGACATGAGGAGGCACTGATGCTGGAAGCCGCCGAGCGCGCCCGTGACCTTGAGCGGCTGGACACGAGAGAGCGCTTGGTGGCGCAAGCGGAGGACGATGTCGCTGCGCGGGAGGCCCGAGTCCTGGAAGCCGTTGATCGTCGGGTGGCGGTGGCCCACTCGAACCTCGAGCGCGAGTTCGAGGAGAGGCTGGAGTTGATTAAAGTCGAAGCAGAGGGCAGGACCGCCGCCCTGAAGGCCAAACTGGATGAAGTGACGCGGCAGGCGGACGCTGTCCGGGCCGCCCTTGGCGCGGCACAGGGGGAGCTGACTTCCTCCCGTGCCGAGGTGCTTCTTCTCCGTCAAAGGGTGGGCCTTGATTGAGGCGTCGCCGGGCGGAGCGAGGACGAGACACGCCAGCAGACTGGAGCACCAAAGATGGCCCTATGCGTTCGCACGCCCGGAAAGAGCTAACACGGCCTTGGGCAACATCTGTGAGGCGGCCGTTGGGGAGCCTCACGTGGTTAACTATGCTGGTACCTCCAGTTCTTCACTGATGTGGTGACGCGGCTGGAGGCTCGGTCGGGGAGAGCCAACAGGTTGGTGGACGAGAGGAGCCATGCCCTGCTCGGGCGTGCTTTTTCTCGCGTCTTCAGTCATCTTCAGAACATGGATCCTCACTTCGACTTTGACGCTGCCATCGCCCCGGTACCCTTGGCCATCCGGGGCGATCTGGCGCACTGGGTGGAAGACAACGTAGATGACCTCGTCAGGGCCTTCACCATTGATAACGACGGCATGGTCATGGTTGCTGATGAAGGCGGCGTGGTGAACGGCCCAGACACTGCCGACAGCGACGTGGAGGGTGATGGCGAGGCCAGCGACGCCAGTGACGATTCAGGAGGTGCCCTTGAGGATGCATTGGGGGATTTATCCGATTAACCGCGTGCTGTTCCTGCTTTCTACCCTACGTAGAGAGAGTTCGGGCTTGGTCCTGAAGGTTGTAAGAGAATTTTGGGAGGGGGAGCCCCTCGTGTAAAAACTTGCAGTTATCACATTAATAGACACGATTTCACTCGTACGCCTATGCCAAGTGGCTGGTCTTGCAACGAGCCGACTGGCTTGTTTACCTTCGACCCGCGTGGGCCCCGAGATAGCCTGCGGAGGGCTGTGGTGTCCTGAGTTCCTCCTGAACGAGCCCATTGAACCTGTAATGAGAACCTCCTGAGAGGGCGTGGTGACGGCAGTCCGGGCTGCACGCATGCTAGGTTCGCCCGGCTCGCGAGGGGCTCACGAGGGGAGGTAGCTGAGGCGGGATGGACGCAAAGTGGTAACCAGAACGCGAGAGATTGCTCGAACGAGACTAAACACCCCTTCCCCGAACACACACAAGTCTCAAGCTCAAATCCAACTTAAATCCAAACAGGGGAAAAAGACAACCAAAGGAAAGGCAAATAGAAACAGAAAGGCCGCGTCCGGCACCTAGTCTAGTCTTCGACGTCTTCTCACCAAAAGGAGCTAAGGTGCCATCGGCGTGGGCGGGAGCCCCCGAGCCCCGAGGGCGGCTCTCCGGACACTCCGGGGCATGTACATCCCCACTCATTATTACGTGAGAGTGTCACGGGGCGGCGAGCTTCACAGGCACTGGGCCTTCTTCAGAGGTACCGGCCTTGCTTCATATCGCCAGACGAGGGCCCCGCCTTGCACCACACTCTATTGCCATCGACGACGGCCGGAGACCGAGGACACCGCCGATGGGATAGAGCGGTCGCCAGCGGTTCCCCCAACGACCACGGGTCCTCTGCCGAGGGTAGGCCCTGAGGCACCTCCCCGGCAGAGGGCCTGCCTCCTGAGGACGCCTTGCTCCGAACGCCGCGTGGTGATGCCGGATCTCAGCCCCTCTCCTGCAGCCCCGGCGCCCTCCTCCTGAGGGGTAGGAAGCTGCTAGATTGGGGCAGCCATCCGCCGTGACGACCTGTACCTCCTGTGATTCATGGTTAGCGTATGCCTGATCCTGAGGAATTAGCGGTACCCGAAAATCGCTGCCTCCAGCGCGGTTGATGGGGCTTTCCCGGGGCTCCTTAAAGAGCTCAGCTTCGGGCGTCTCTTCCCCCCAGCTCGGGCCTAGGAGCGAGCCATGATATTCCTCCTGCGCGTGCCCTTGATCCATCATGTGGGGCACATATTCTTCCGAGGCCGCCTCCCCGAATGCTTTGCTGTAGTGCCCCGTGTGCCACGCAGCCCTGCTTGAGGCGCCAACCTGGGGGTGGTAGCGCGGCGGCCCACTAGGACTGTGGGCTGTAGTGAGTCCTCCTTCGCTGGCCGGGGGCGGAGGCGGCGCCGTTGTTAGCCTGGTGCTGACGGCCTGGTTGGCGTTGGAGTGGCCTTGGAATCCGCTGCGCGGGCGCGCGCGGGGCCTCTGTGCAGTCCGCCTTGGACCCGAGGCGGCGGCTGGGTGCAGAAGGGGTGAGCCCCCAATGTGGCGAAGCCCAGGAGCTCTGCCACCCGCTCCAGCAGCACGTCGTGGCCGCCCTCCTGTAGCCTGCACTGCAGTAGCTCTCGGGCCACCGTGAGCGCGGCCCTTGAGTTCGCCTGCTCCCGCCGGGTGTACGGCGCCGTGGCCGCGGCGTGGCTCGAGGCCCTCGCTGCCGACCGCACCTGCCGCGGCGTGAGAGTTGACGTCGCCTGACCGCGTCACCCGCGGCCCGCAGTGTTCTGCGGACCGCGGGACGCCTGTGGCACAGGGTTGAGGTCGCCCTAGGCGAGCGACTCTGCACGGGCGGGCCAGGCCGCCCAGGGTTCGGGATTGACCGTTGGGTCGCTGGACATGATGATGACGATGCGACGAGGCGCGAGGCGACGGAAGGCGGATTCCGGTGCACCCCTACCTGGCGCGCCAAATGTCGGATTTCGGGTTCCGGCAGACCCTCTAGGTTCGAACTCTGGGGTACACGCGGAGATCACACCTCCAACCTACCTACGTCTCGTCGCCTCGCAAGGATCTAAACTACACAAAGAGCAACACAAGGAACGCGAGGTTTATACTGGTTCGGGCCACCATTGTGGTGTAATACCCTACTCCAGTTTGTGGTGTGGTGGATTGCCTTTGGGGCTGATGATGAATGGTACAAGGGAAGACCAGCCTCGCGAGGGTCTGTTCTTGAGCTGGTGCGACGAACTGCTAGGGGAGTTCAGTCACCTCTCTTTCTCTCTCTCTAGATGCCGATTCAGATCGATCTCGATTTTGATCGATCTCGATTACGATCGATCTCTTTGCCTTGGTGGTGGGTAGTCCTATTTATAGGCGGAGGCCCTAGGCCTCTCCCCAAATATTGAGCGGGAAGGGAGCCACAATTGGCCATTTTGAAGGGGAACATCTAGTACACTTATCCTGACCAAAGTCGGTCCTCGCCTGCCAAAGACTCTGATGGTGACGCCGGCTTGGGCTCCACGATGACCTCCTTCCTGCCGTTCAGCTGGTCTTGGTCTTGTTGCATCGAAATGGCTGCCTTTGCTTGATACTCTTGCCTACGCTTGCCCCCTTTGCACCAAAGAGGAAACAAGGACTCTGCGCAGGCTGGCGCCCGCCCGGCGCCCTTGGTCGTCATGGCTTGCGTCATGGGCACCTCGTGAGGTACCCCGCCTTGATCTCTCCGCCTCCTCGCGAGCCAGCCTGATGAGGCCGTGCACGAGAAGCTTTACATCATCCGCCCCACGAGGCTTGGCCCCTCGCGAGGGTTTTGAGCTTGTGTTGATGAAGATGGGCCGTACGGGGCCACTCCTTGAGCCACGCCGTAGGCCGCAGGCAGGCAAGTCTGGGTACCCCCGTTCCCAGAATGCCGACAAGGTGTAAATGTTATTAAGGGCCAGGGGAACATCATATGTGCTAACTCTCAGGAGTTAAACTCACTCTCATGATTTGGGTCACATAAAGCCGGCGAGAATACCAAAAAGATCGGAGGTATGCTATTGCGATTATAATCATAAACCGGCCTTTATATGATGTTTTTGGTTCCTAATCCGGGTTATCAATACTTTATGTGACTCCGGATGCGATAAATCGCCAAGGGAATTCTGTTTTGTTTTATATGCAGGATAAAGCAAGAAAGTTTTTAACATCAAGGAAAGATCAACATAAGCTGCAAATATAAAGTGATAGCGGCTTATGAAAGAATTAAGCGCCACAAGCATGCGCGAAGGCATGACAAAATTGAGAGGTTTTTTCTACCCTATTACAAGACTCCCCGAGTCTGAATAATGAAAGATTGTTTTTTCAAACGCCTGGCGGTTCACTCCTTGGGTAGGCTTGAGGATTCCGGGTTATCCTTCTCCGCCTCTCCGTCTACTGCCCTGTCCTAGAAGGTTGACGAGGTCCAGTCAATGCCGCTTAAGGCTTCAAACTCAGCTTCATCATCTATTAAACCGGCTGGGTCAACTTCAGGGGCAAAGGTGTGCTTACGAGTTGGAGGGATCAGGCTGACGTCATCATAGTGAGGTGTTGGAATTCTCCGGTTCTCGCTATCATAACCCGACTGATACTTGGAAAGATCAATATCATTCCCAATAATGGTAGCCATAGGACGTACGGCTCTCACACATGCGGTAAAGTCTGTTTCGTCAAATACATAGCCATCTTCCTTCAAGCTGGGGTATCCAAGAGCAACGTCTGCCAGATCTAACTCTGGAAGCAACGCCTTGGCCCGGCTTAAGGCAGCGATTGCCCCGGTTATGGCAGATGCCCGTCTTAGCTCTTGGATCCGCTGGGGTAACACGGCAAGCCGCTTTAGAACATCTTGCAGGAGATGGGGAACGTCATTTGATAAAGCCACAACGGCCAAAGCACGTTGTGACCCGGCGTACAGCTGCTCCACCAGAGTGTAAACCGCCTTCAGCTTGATCAGCATGTTCTGCTTGAGGTTTGTGCTCCTGGGGCCTGTGTTTATAAACATTAGGTGAGCGAGAGATGACAATTAAAATAGTCATCATAGGATGGAGTGCGATGTTCAAGGTTATATATAGTAACTTACCGAAGATTGCTGAGACCATTTGAGATATCTGGCGTTTTAAGCCGGACAGCTCGGCTGTTGCTTCTGCAAGAGACGTTTCTTCTGTCTCGGCCCGGGTCACTAGTGAGGCCTTTTCATCAGCCCAGATTTTCTTCTCCGCATCAAAATTCTTCTTCAGCTTCTCTTGTTCAGAGACGCTGAATGCAAATTTGGAGTTGGCCTTTTGAATTTCAATTTCTTGAGCTGCGGGCGGTTCTTCGTGTCAGCAATCTCGACTCAAAGTGACTTGGGGTGGCCTGCGTTGATACCGGGTTATAGCCAAAATTATGGTAAGATATCATTAAGTCCCAAGCACTTTGCAAGCAAAGGTACTTGACACTTGGGGGCTAATGTATGCTGAAGAAATTTAATGTACAATGCCAATTCATGAGAAACTAAGTCCCAAGCACTTTGCAAGCAAAGATACTTGACACTTGGGGGCTAATGTGAATTGCAAATTCAAGGTATCATGTTACAACCGGATTAAATATTTTCATATAAACCGGACAAGGCAGTGCTAAGCAGGTTTCTAAGTCTACAACATATTCATTCATAAGCAATAGACTTGGGGGCTGATACAGTATGTATGATTAAGGAAAGTAACATAAGTTGTACCTCAGATTTTGCTGTATTTGCTTTACCATATTAATTTCCAGGTCACGGCTGCTATGTACTTGGTTGATATAGCGGAGACTATATCTCCAATGCTTAAATGCGTATAGTCCAATATCCAACTTGGCCTTCGGCGTTCGAAGCTCCTCCTTGGCGGAAGCGGTTGGCCAGGATAGTGGGTTGCCCCGGCTCAACAAATTGAGTCTTCACAATCTCAATCTCCGGATCAACTGTCTTCGCCGGGCTAGGAGCTTCCGGGTTATCAGAGCTGTTGAGAGTGTCTTCGGAGGGTGGATCAGAGGATGGTGCTGGCATATCGTAAGCTGGTTCAGGCGGCGGCTGATGGGTGGAACTGTCAGGAGCAGCTGTTCCAAGTTCCGGCTCAGTTATGACCGGGTCTTGGGATGACTTATTTTTCTTTGCCCTCTTACTGGGCTTCACTTGCATGCTGTGGACAAAGCAGAAGGGTGAGTACAAAAACATGAGTAAGGTAAAGTACAAGGTAAATAATTTTATATTACCCGGGGGCAGTCTTGAAAGCCGGCATGTTGGATTGCATAGACACGCCGGAGGAAGGAGAGGTATCCTAATAATTGGAGTCAGATGAATTGAGAGGTTGACGAATTAAACCCGCCAAAGGGTAAACAGAGCGTAAATCGAAGATAACCTCAGCCCGACGCTTCCTGGTTACGTTAGGTAAGCCGGAGGAGAGTTCTATGTCCTTGCTGGTCCGGGTCTGCCTCCGGCTTTCAAATTGTTGTTGCTTCAAAAGAAATTGAGGATCTTGGTAAGCCAAAGGATGTGAAAATCTTACTTTCCGGGTCACTCTTCGAATTTTCTGACGCGGCAGGGGCTCGGAGTCGGAGGGGATTATAGTTACCTCTTCCTCGACGGCTTTGCTGTTCCCCATATCCTCCTGGAAAGATTAAGGGTCAGCAAGGTGATGATAAAGAGTCAAGGGAGTCAGAAAGTTACCTCTTCTTCGTCGTCAGAAGTATCATCCAGTTTAAGTAAATCGGAAGCGCTTGGCTTCCTTTTCCTTGAAGTTCCCGTCTTGGCAGATTTCCTTTCAGTTCTTTTTGCCGCTCTGGCTTGTTTTGCCGCTTCATGGTCATATTTGACCTTCCAGAAGTCGTCATCGACCTGTGAAAAATGATAAAGGATTGTGAGTAAAATCAAGGTGTCAAATAATAAAGAGTATTAATTGAAGTTGATGACTCACTGCGGGAGGTGGGTTCTTCTTGCAGAAGGGAAGTAAGCCAAAGGCGTTACTAGTTACTGTGCCCTCTTTCAACAATGTCTGTGTTGTAGCCTCCACCACATCGTGTGGTAAGTCGTTGGGACTATGACGCAGTGGGTCATTCTTCTCGCCTAAGTAGGTGCACATTAAGTCGGGGCGGCGGCTTAACGGAATCACCCGCTAAGCGACCCAAACCCGGACCAGGTTGGCACCATCTAAGCCATTTCCCAAAAGAGCTTTGATTTTGCTAATGGTGGGAGCAAGTGGCAGACGTTCAATAGCAGTCAGTTTATCCGGCAGCGGGTGGTTGGATTCAAGGCGCAAGGCGCGAAAGCCGGGCAGAGGATTTTCGTCAGCCGGAGAAGTATCCTCGCAGTAGAACCATGTCTGATTCCAATCCTTTGGATGACTCGGCAGTTCAGCATAAGGAAAAAGGCAATCCCTCCGCCGCTGAATCGAGATGCCACCAAGTTCCAGACTTGGCCCGTTGGCGCGTTCGTTCTGCTGGTTTAAGTAAAACAATTCCCTGAATAAAAGTATGCTAGGTTCTTCTCCAAGGTACACCTCGCAGAAAACTTGGAAGTTGCAAATATTTGACACGGAATTGGGCCCGATGTCCTGAGGTCTGAGGTCGAAGAAATGCAAAACATCCCTGAAGAATTTTGAACCGGGCGGAGCGAAGCCCCGGTTCATGTGATCAGTAAAAACGATCACCTCTCCCTCTTTGGGTTGAGGATTCTCCTCCGACGGGTTAGGAGCACGATAAGACATGACTCTCTCTTGGGCAGATGGCCGGATTTCACAAAGTCAGACAAGGTGCTTTCTGTGACAGTGGATTTGACCCAGTTGCGGGTCATAGGAGCTTTGGGAGCCTTGGGTGCCATTGTATAAATTGAAGCCTATGAAAAAAAATAAGAAGTTCCAGTTCAAATTTAACACGGAGGAAAGAATTTTAAGTTTATTCAAATGGCGGCTTAAGAAGGGGCCTAATGACATATGGGTAACTATGCAGTAATATTTAAACTGTTACAGGTATCAAAGGCACTTAGAATTTTCTTAAGTCGCCAGAACAAGCGAGGCTGACAGCCGGTGTTATCTTAAACCGGCCGTATGGGCTACCATGGCTAAACAGATTCAACAGATTCAATTTTTTTGGCTAAGTGTGGAACAAACAAGTTTCACAATTTTCCGAAATTATTTTGGACCAAACGGTTGCTCTGAAAAGAAAAATTTCTAGACCTAAAACAGTACAGAGAAGCTCATACACTCGCAGAGGGCTTTCGAACAAGGGAAATGAGATCTGTTTCTATGCAAGTTCAGTGCTAGCAATCACTGCCGCAGTTCTACATTGTTTTGACGATCTAACAGGGCATTGGAGGTAAAACCTATCGAGAGTTTGCAGCAGGCGGCGATGAACACCGACGAACTCAAAAAAGTTCCAATACAGATCTGAGAAAGGGAAGGAGAGGAACTAATGGACGTGGACGAGCTGCGGAGATTCGCCGTTGTTTTCTGGTCAGAGTCAGGTTGATGTAGCGGCCTGAGTCGTTGAAGACGGGGAGTTCAACGGCGGCGGCGGCGGAGCTCGGGAGACAGAGAGGCAGCAAGAGGAAGAAGACGACTGAAAAGAGGGGAGAATGGAAGACCTAGGTCATGCCTATTTATAAGGGAAGGTCGACTGAGACGGCGCGAGAAACGAGGAGACCAAACATCATTATCCAGCGGCCCCGACGCCTCGGTTTTCGGAAGGGTCAGTAAAGGCAAAGATCCGTTGGAGGATACGACGGAGTAGAATATGAATTTAATTGAAGATGACGTCACGGCGGGTTAACACGGATCCAGAAGATGGCGGCACGGCGGGTTATGACCTTTTCACAGGACTGAGGACAGAAGGACTGGTTGTCAAGGTATTTTAAGATTGAGATGAGCCGGTTCAAATCAATCTGGGGCCTAATGTTGGGGATATGACTATTTGTGTAAGCCGCCCAGGAGGGGCCGGGTTACGCAAAGAGAGACTCATCAGAAGAAGCCCAAGACCAAGCATGAAGATGGCGGTTCAATAAAGGGTCTAAGGCCCATAGGCGACTTAAGGCCCATAGTGATAAACCGCCATGATGGCGTGACTTGTATTATAAGGTAGAATTAACTAGTCATCAAGCCGGACACTGTTTATAAGCCGGCCGGGACTCTGTAAGCCGTGGGGCGTCAACCCGTGTATATAAGGGGACGACCCGCAGGCGGCTTAGGGCAAGAAACAACCATCGAGAGACGGGCATAGCGTATCTCGCTCGCTGGTCATCGAAACATCAAGCAATACCAACCCAACTAGACGTAGGCTTTCCTTCACCGCAAGGGGCCGAACTAGTATAAAACCTCTCGTGTCCTTTGTCCCGATTAACCCCTTTAAGCTTCCTAGTAGCGATGGCTCCACGACTAAGTCCTTGCAAGAGGACATCTGCCGTGACAATTCCACGACACCAGCTACACTTCTTCTTGCAGCGCCGCCTCCTCGCAGGCTACCCTTCTTCTTGCAGCGCCGCCTCCTCGCCGGCGACCCTTCTTCTTGCAGCGCCACTGTCACGCCCAAGATGCGACCCTATCCTAAAGGAACTCAAAGGTCCCACCAAGGATAGAAGCGCATCTTGAAGACGCTTTTGCAAGGTGGATATTAATACATCATAGTGGGGATACATCCAAGACATACAATGTCACATGAATACAACAATACATCATCAACATCTGACTACGGATGAAACATATACCGAAACTCAAACGACATCCACCCTGCTAGCCCAGACTGACGACCAGGAACCTAACCCAAGATCGACGAAGAAGAAGAACTCCAACACAAGTAAACATCGCTCTCACGTCATGATCATCGCATAACCTGTACCTGCAACTGGTGGTGTAGTAATCTGTGAGCCACGAGGACTCAGCAATCCCATAACCATGGGTATCAAGACTAGCAAAGCTTAATGGGTAAGGAAGGGGATAAAGTGGTGAGGTTGCAGCAGCAACTAAGCATGTATGGTGGCTAACTTATGCAAATAAGAGCGAGAAGAGAAGCAAAGCAAATCGGTCGTCAACTAGTAATGATCAAGAAGTGATCCTGAACCCCTACTTACGTCAAACATAACCCAGAAACCGTGTTCTCCTCTCGAACAACCCCTAAAAGAGACACTCATGGTTACCCACACGGTTGGTGTATTTTAGAAGAGTTTACTTCAAGTTTACTACAACCGGACATTAACAAATTCCCATCTGCCACATAACCGCGGGCACGGCTTTCGAAAGTTCAAACCCTGCAGGGGTGTTCCAACTTAGCCCATCACAAGCTCTCACGGTCAACGAAGGATATTCCTTCTCCCAGGAAGACCCGATCAGACTCGGAATCCTGGTTACAAGACATTTCGACAATGGTAAAACAAGACCAGCAAAGCCGCCCGAATGTGCCGACAAATCCCGATAGGAGCTGCACATATCTCTTTCTCAGGGCACATCCGGATGAGACATCCTACGAGTAAAACCAGCCCTCAATTTTCCCCAAGGTGGCCCTGCAGTCTACTCGGTTCGGACCAGCACTTAGAGAAGCACTGGCCCGGAGGGCTAAATAAAGATGACCCTCGGGTTGGCCGGCCCAAGGGAAGGGGTGATAGGTTGTTAGGCAAATGTAAAACCAAGGTTGGGCCTTGCTGGAAGAGTTTTATTCAAGGCGAACTGTCAAGGGGGTCCCATAAATCACCCAACCGCGTTAGGGACGCAAAATCCGGGAACATAATACCGATATGACGGAAACTAGGGCGGCAAGAGTGGAACAAAACACCAGGCATAAGGCCAAGCCTTCCATCCTTTACCAAGTATATAGATGCATTAACAATATAAGAGATATTGTGATATCCCAACATAAACATAATCCAACATGGAGCAATCTTCATCTTCACCTGCAACTAGCAACGCTATAAGAGGGGCTGAGCAAAAGCGGTAACATAGCCAAACAACGGTTTGCTAGGAAGGGTGACAAGGTTAGAGGTTCATGGCAATTTACAGGTTCATGGCAATTTGGAAGGGTGACAAGGTTAGTGGTAGGAAACGCGGCAGAGCGATAGAACGAAGCAACTAGCATAGCAATGATAGTAATGAGATCCAAGGTGACGGTCATCTTGCCTGAAATCCCACAAGGAAGAATAACGAATCCATGAAGAAGATGAAGCCACGAAGATGAACCAAGCATAGACGAACGAATCCTCACGATCGCAACGAAACGAGAACTATCGCGAGAAGCACACAACATGGTAAACACACCACACATGAACAAGTCATGATGATCAACCAAGTATGATGCATGGCAAGGCTACATAAAGCTACTCATGGCAAGAGATGGTGCATAAAAGGGCAACACATCAAAGCAAGTTTAAATGAGGCCGGAAACAACATAGAACAATTCCGGTAAGTCCTCATATGCAAATTTCGAAATTGGTCCTGATCTGAATAAACCTTATGTTCAAGTTGTTAAACAGCAAGTTAAAATGCACCACGATGATCTACACGAAATTCTAGTCAAGTTACATATAAAGTTCATTAGATTCGGAGCTACGACCTAGAAGATATGAGCAAAACAAGATAAGCATGGCATTGATGCAAAATGCATTCAAACATCAGGCAAACACAATCAAGACATGGATCCAACAAGGTAACATGAAACTACATGCAAAACTAAGCAAGTTTCATATAGAGCACACTCAAAACGGAGCAACGGTTCAACACATACACATGAAACAAGTTTAAAAGACAAGCTGTCCAAAACAGCAATTAGGCATCTAGCAAGCATCAAAACAATAAGCTACAACACCTCAAAATGAAAACAAAAGGCATGGACTTGATGTACAGGTAAAGCATGACAAAACATGAACAATGAGATATCTCCAAAAACCACTAGAACATGCTGAAAAGGACATGACAAGATTGTAAATAATAACAGGTTCACAGACTTGGTGGAATTCACAGGACATGGCAGAAATAACATCAGGTTGCAATGTTTAGAGCTATCAAACAACATGCTACAGGAAGTTATCATGGCAAACAAAGGCATGGCATGAATTTACTAATTTCATATAACAAAAGTCCCATACTGACCATGAGCCAGAAAGGCACAGAAGATAAGACGGCACCCATGTAAACATAGCAAGTTTCGTTACAGATTCAGACTTAGCAGAAAAACAGAGCATGGCATAAACAGAATTATGAAGACATCTTTGCGAGCTCGAACCATTCATCACAAAGCATTGCATGACAACACTAGCATATCTACAGCAAGATGACATGTTCATGAAGCTAACAATGGCAAAAGAAAGTTCATAGTATGCTTGGATAACAAACAACAACCATGGCAAAATTGATTAACATGTAAACAATCTGCCAGGAACATTTTATAGCACAAGTAGAGCAAGATTAAGATATGCTAGAGCACTCCATGGATGCAAACAGGAGCATGTATAGATAGAGCATAACCATATGTCCAAAACATCCTTACTGAACATACTCAAAGGAGGCATGGATCTCACTGTAGAAACATGAATACATGGCATGAAAATAACAGCAGGGATAAACTTAGAAGAATTCTAAGTCCCTGAAATCAGCAAGATCACGGAGGCTACTTTCAAAGCTAGAAACAATCAATACATGGCATATCATGAAGAGTGGATTGCACCACAGCAAATATGGCATGTTGTATCCCATAACACATGTAGACTTCATGCTCAAAAGAAAATCACACAAAATGATGCAAAAATAACAAATGAGCTTATTCTGATAAACTACAGCAGAAAACATTATATAGCACTCTTGCAACGATGATTAGGGCATCAATATGGACTCTAATGAACATGGCACAATGGAAAAAAAATGAAGAGCACAACGAGATGAACATTTCGATATCTCATGCACAAAACGGATCTACGGATGAGGAGATATGGCAGGTCAATCATAGCACCCGAATGTATGATACTCGGGACTTCGCAGAATTCACAGCGAGCGTCAAATAGTTAAAAAGCGCACGCGCGGGTTTTAGAGGGGTTGCTCACCAATGGGCTCGGCCCATGTGAAGAGGAGGTGAGGCAGGCCGGTGGGGGAGCTGGGCTGGGCCGTCGGTGAGCTGGGTCGAGGAGGAGGTGGCCCACGCGAGGCCCACGAGCGGTGCGAGAGGGAGGAGCGGGACGAGCTCCCAGCTCGATCACGAGCAATGGCGGTGGCGACGCGTGGAGGACCTCCGGCGAGGCAGGGGAGGCGAGGGAGCGGCGGATCCGGCGGGGCTCGGCTCCCGGGACCGGATCCGCCACGACGAGGCGGGCGACGCTTAGGGCACCGTGGTGGAGCAGCGGCGGGAGGCGGCGCCCGACGAGGCTGCCGCGGTGGCGGGGCGAGACGACAACGGCGGGTTCGCAGAGGCGCTGGATGCGCTGGGATGCGGGCGACGGCGAAGCGGTGGAGGCGGAGGCGGGCCGGGCGAGGTGCGGTGATGGTGCGGGCCGAAGGGGCTGCCGGGCGAAGGGGCGGCGACGTTCCGGCGAGGGTTCGGCGAAGCGGCGCAGCGGCGCGCTCGGGGCCCGGTCTGCCTGGGCGGGCTCGCGATGGGCTTTGGCGGGCCCGTGCGATGGAGGGAGCTGGAGAGGCGACGTGGCCGGCGGTGGTTGGGCGATGGCGGCGGCGTTGCTGATGTGGCACACCCTCATTGGTCGGGCGGCGTGGCCGGCTGGACATGTCCGGCGCAGATGGACATGTCCGACGGCGTAGTGGGAAGGAGGTTAGGGTTTGATCTGCGCGAAATTTCAAGGAGGCACACATATATATAGGTAGAGGGAGCTAGGAGAGTCCAAATGAGGAGCGGTTTTCGGCCACGCGATCATGATCGAACGACCAAGAGCATGAAGGGGTTTGGATGGGTTATTGGAACACTTTGGAGGGGTGTTGGGATACACACAAAAGAGGCTTTTACGGTTCGCCGGTTAACCGTTGGAGCATCAAACGACCTCCAAATGGAACAAAACTTGACAGGCGGTCTACCGGTGGTGTACGAAGGCCGCTTGGCAAACCTCGGTCCATTCCGAGAATGTTTAACACCCGCATAAGAAAAGAGGTAAAAGGGGCGCCGGAGGACATAGGAGTGTCGGATTACAAAACGGACAACGGGGAAAAAGCTCAGATGCATGAAACGAACACGTATGCAAAATGAGATGCACAAGATGACATGGCAAAGTGCGACACGCAAGAAAATGACATGGCAACGACGGCGAATAACTGGCGGACACCTGGCGCATCGGATCCGGGGTGTTACAGCCACCTCCTCGTCGGCGACCCTTCTTCTTGCTGCGCGGCCTCCTCGCCGCCGACCCTTCTTCTTGATGCGCGGCCTCGTCGATATGGTAAGTAATCCACACCCCACCCACACCATCCTCCTCCTTTCCCGTCCCACATGCCTCGACCGACGAAGCGACACCTTCGACCGAAATCACTGCCCCCCTACTCCAATTAAGCGCCACCCACAACCATTTTGCATGCAGTATAACGCGGAGCTTAGTAGCATGCGGCCGCACGCGCGAACAAGGTCGTTATGGCTGCCATGCGTGTTGACCGCCAGATCTTGGAGGAGCACCTCGTCTTCGAGGCCACCGTTGACACCGCCACGTGGTTGTCTACTTTAAAATATAGTTCATGATGTTTTCTCGAGGCCACCGCCAGTGCCTTCTAGTGATTTGTCCTCTGTAATGTTAATATGCAATCTGATGTTCAGTTAACAGTTTGGTCCTCTAAAATGTAATGTTCAGTTAACACTTTGGTCCAACAATTGCTACATTTCGTAGTACTGTTCTCAAGCATTCTTAGTTTTGTTAATTGTCTTATCTTCTAGTACATGTTTCTATTCTGCAATATTGTGCTCAGTTAACTATTTTGGTTCATTTAGTCTGCTGTCTATTTAACTGTTTAGTTCAGTTCTGTAATTTGATTTTCATTTGCTGTGGGTATAGTTTTGTATTGTTATGCATGTGACACCAATCGAATTTGGCTGTACTCAATACATATTCTACTGATAGTATGGCAACTCACAGTTAACCTCATCAAGATCTTCCTTATGTGTGTTGCATGGAAACAATGGGAGACACTGCGGTTTACCATCGAGGTTTGTTCAAGCAGGGTCCTTTGGCTAAGAGCACATTATTGGGAAGTTGCAGGAATCATTCTAATATTTACGTTTCTTACAATTTGGTCTTGCACGTGTAGGTCCTGCTGTCAGAGGCTTAGACCCACTGTTCGACCCATTTTGCATATGGGGAAATGAGATGTCCATGAATATCAGTCAAGTCAAGAAACTTCGTAAAGATTGTTAGGATGAAGAAACTTGCATTTAATAACAACAAGATCTTTTTTTGCACAATGAAGAAGACATCAGTCAACTATAGGATGGTACCAACTCTTTTACCTTGTTTTACCCCTTGCGCCATTTCAAAATTTACAACAGCGATTTATGCATAGCTTTGTTTTTAGTACTTTTCAAAGCAGTTCACTGATGATTACCTCTCAAACCACCCGCATGGTCAAGAGGCGAGGAAGGTATTCATTCAACACCCACAGTACAATATTGAAGTCTTGCTCAAGAGGACGAAGGTTGGGCGGGAAATTATCCATAGCCACCGGCCTAAAGTTGCAAGGACATTCAACATCACTCAAGGCTCAATATTTGCCTTCAGCTTCTGCAGTTTCCCAGATGTGATTCATCTGTCTATTTACCATGTATGATGCTACTTTCCAAAGGTTTTTGATGGTGCATGTGAAACTTGGTGCTGTTGTGTAATGGCGTAACTGAGTGCCGAAGCTATCTGATGTAACTCGATTATGAAATCCTGGTTGCTTTTACACGGATATGAAATATCTGGCGTGTTTTATAAGAAATATCAGTTTGATTAGTACATGGATTATCAATAATAGGCTAATTACCTTGCTTATTGGGGTTTTCTATTGCAAATGGTTACTCAGACAACACCGTGGGCGATGACTCAAACAACCTGCATGGTTTCTAGAAAGTAGGCGTGTTCGATCAACTAACAATCACACACAGCTTCCGGCAGTGAACTGTTTGCGTTAGGCCACCTTGCAGAAATGTTTCCACACACAGAACTGCGTGGGATGTACATACCTACGGAAATGATTTCTGGGATTCACCATGTGGGATGTACATACCTACGGAAATGATTTCTGGGATTCACCGTGTGGGATGTACATACCTACAGAAATGATTTATGGGATTCACCGTGTGGGATGTACATACCTACGGAAATGATTGGGTTTCGATGCCTCGCCCGACCGCACACGGCCCCAGCCTGGGTCCTAGGAGGGCCTATCCCCGACAATTTCTGGGTCGTGTGGGAAGGACCCAGTAGGATATCACAAGCTTGAGCATTGTATTGCAGCATCTTCAACTCTTCCGCGGTAGCTTCACGGTTCGGTTCTCTCCCATCGAAGAATTCACCTTGCAAGCCAATACACACAATAACCCAAAAGGCGGGGTTATGTCCAAGAATATGCATTTTCATCTTATGCTTCCAACTAGAAAAATTAGTACCATCAAACTAAGGACCTCTACGGTGGTAATTTCCCTCGCTAGACGCCATACTCTCCTAGGTTGTGAAACCTGTTGGGGAACGTAGCAATAATTCAAAATTTTCCTACGTGTCACCAAGATCAATCTAGGAGATGCTAGCAACGAGAGAGAAGGAGTGCATCTTCATACCCTTGAAGATCGCTAAGCGGAAGCGTTACAAGAACACGGTTGATGGAGTCGTACTCGCGGCGATTCAAATCACGGAAGATCCGATCTAGCGCCGAACGGACGGCGCCTCCGCGTTCAACACACGTACAGCCCGGGGACGTCTCCTCCTTCTTGATCTAGCAAGGGGAGAGGAGAAGTTGAGGGAAAACTCCAGCAGCACAACGGCGTGGTGGCGATGGAGCTCGTGGTTCTCCGGCAGGGCTTCGCCAAGCACTACGGAGGAGGAGGAGGTGTTGGAGGAGGGAGGGGCTGCGCCAAGAGGTGCGGCTGCCCTCCCACCCCTCCACTATATATAGGGGCAAGGGGAGAGGGGGAGGCGCCCTAGGGTTTCCCCTAGGGGCGGCGGCTAGCAGATTGGATCTCCCTAGGGAAAATCCTAGGGAGACTTGCCCCCAAGCCAAGCAGGTGGAGGCTTGCCTCCCAAGCCGAGTGGAGGCACCCCACCTCCCCAAGTAACGTGGGAAAGGGTGTGGGGGGCGCACCACCCCTTAGTGGGCTGGTTTGCCCCCTTCCCCTTTGGCCCATGAGGCCCTCCAATACTTGTCGGGGCTCCTGAAACACCTTTCGGTCATGCTGGCCATAGCCTGGTACCCCCAGAACACTTCCGGACTCCAATACCCTTCGTCCAATATATCAATCTTCACCGCCGGGCCATTCCGGAACTCCTCGTGACGTACGGGATCCCATCCGGGACTCCGAACTACCTTCGGTAACCACATACTATTTCCCATAACAACTCTAGCATCACCGAACCTTAAGTGTGTAGACCCTACGGGTTCGGGAACCATGCAGACATGACCGAGACACCTCTCCGGCCAATAACCAATAGCGGGATCTGGATACCCATATTTGCTCCCACATGTTCCACAACGATCTTATCGGATGAACCACGATGTCAAGGATTCAGGCAATCCCGTATACAATTCCCTTTGTCAATCGGTACGTTACTTGCCCGAGATTCAATCGTCGGTATCCCAATACCTCGTTCAATCTCGTTACTGGCAAGTAACTTTACTCATTCAGTAGCATGATCCCGTGACTAACTCCTTAGTCACACTGAGCTCATTATGATGATGCATTACCGAGTGGGCCCAGAGATACCTCTCCGTTATACGGAGTGACAAATCCCAGTCTCGATTCGTGCCAACCCAATGACACTTTCGGAGATACCTGTAGTGCACCTTTATAGCCACCCGATTCGTTGTGGACGTTTGGTGCACCCAAAGCATTCCTACGGTATCCGGGAGTTGCACAATCTCATGGTCTAAGGAAATGATACTTGACATTAGAAAAGCTCTTAGCAAGCGAACTACACGATCTTGTGCTATGCTTAGGATTGGGTCTTGTCCATCACATCATTCTCCTAATGATGTGATCCCGTTATCAATGACATCCAATGTCCATGGTCGTGAAACCATAACCATCTATTGATCAATGAGCTAGTCAACTAGAGGCTTACTAGGGACATGTTGTCGTCTATGTATTCACACATGTATTACGGTTTCCAGTTAATACAATTATATCATGAACAATAGACAAATATCATGAACAGGGAAATACAATAATAACCATTTTATTATTGCCTCTAGGGCATATTTCCAACAGTCTCCCACTTGCACTAGAGTCAATAATCTAGTTCACATCACTATGTGATTGTAATGAATCCAACACCCATGGGGTTTGTTCATATCTCGCTTGTGAGAGAGGTTATTAGTCAACGGGTCTGAACCTTTCAGATTTGTGTGTGCTTTACAAATCTCTATGTCAACTTGTAGATGCAGCTACCACGCGCTACTTGGAGCTATTCCAAATAACTGCTCTACTATACGAATCCGGTTTACTACTCAGAGTCATCTGGATTAGTGTCAAAGTTTGCATCGATGTAACCCTTCTGACGAACTCCTTTACCACCTCCATAATCGAGAAAATTCCTTAGTCCACTAGTTACTAAGGATAAGTTCGATCATTGTCATGTGATCCATTCCTGGATCACTCTTGTACCCCTTGACTGACTCATGCCAAGGCACACTTCAGGTGCGGTACACAGCATAGCATACTGTAGAGCCTACATCTAAAGCATAGGGGACAACCTTCGTCCTTTCTCTCTCTTCTGCCGTGGTCATGTTTTGAGTCTTACTCAATACTCACACCTTGTAACACAGCCAAGAACTCCTTCTTTGCTGATCTATTTGAACTCCTTCAAAATCTTGTCATGATATGTATTCATTTGAAAGTACTATTAAGCGTTTTTGATCTATCCTTATAGATCTTGATGCTCAATGTTCAAGTAGCTTAATCCAGTTTTCCATTGAAAAACACCTTTCAAATAACCCTATATGCTTTCCAGAAATTCTACAGCATTTCTGATCAAAAATATGTTAACAACATATACTTATCAGAAATTCTATAGTGCTCCCACTCACTTCTTTGGAAATACAAGTTTCTCATAAACATTGTATAAACCCAAAATCTTTGATCATCTCATCAAAGCGTATATTCCATCTCCGAGATTCTTACTCCAGTCCTTAGAAGGATTACTGGAGCTTTGCACACTTGTTAGCATCTTTCGTGATTGACAAAACCTTCTGGTTGTATCACATACAACCTTTCCTCAAGAAAATCGTCGAGGAAAAAATGTTTTGACATCCTATCTGCAAGATTTCATAAATAGTGCAGTAGCTGGTAATATAATTCCAACAGACTCTTAGCATTGCTACAGGTGAGAAAGTCTCATCGTAGTCAACTCCTTGAACTTGTCGGAAAACATCTTAGCGACAAGTCGAGCTTTCTTAATGGTGACACTTACCATCATTGTCCGTCTTCCTTTTTAAAAAATCCATCTGTACTCAACAGCCTTACGACCATCGAGTGGTTCTTCCAAAGTCTATACTTTGTTTTCATACATGGATCCTCTCTCGGATTTTATGGCCTCGAGCCATTCGTCGGAATCCGGGCCCACCATCGCTTCTCCATAGCTCGTAGGTTCATTGTTATCTAGCAACATGACTTCCAAGACAGGATTACGTACCAATCTGAAATAGTACGCATCCTTGTCGACCTACGAGGTTTGGTAGTGACTTGATCCGAAGTTTCATGATCACTATCATCAGCTTCCACTTCAATTGGTGTAGGCGCTACAGAACAACTTCACGTGCCCTGCTACACTTGGTTGAAGTGACGGTTCAATAACCTCATCAAGTCTCCACCATCCTCCCACCCAATTCTTTCGAGAGAAACTTTTCCTCGAGAAAGGACCCGTTTCTAGAAACAATCACTTTTGCTTCTGGATCTGAAACAGGAGGTATACCCAACTGTTTTGGGTATTCTATGAAGATGCATTTATTCGCTTTGGGTTCGAGCTTATCAGCCTGAAACTTTTTCACATAAGCGTCGCAGCCCCAAACTTTTAAGAAACGACAGCTTAGGTTTCTCTAAACCATAGTTCATACGGTGTCGTCTCAACAAAATTACGTGGTTCCCTATTTAAAGTGAATGCGGTTGTCTCTAATGCCTAACCCATAAACGATAGTGGTAATTCGGTAAGAGACATCATGGTTTGCACCACATCCAATAGGGTGCAGCTATGATGTTCGGACACACCATCACACTATGGTGTTCCAGGTGGCATTAGTTGTGAAACAATTTCCACAATGTCTTAGTTGTGTACCAAACACGTAACTCAGATATTCATCTCTATGATCATATCATAGACATTTTATCCTCTTGTCACGACGATCTTCAACTTCACTCTGAAATTACTTGAACCTTTCAATAATTCAGACTTGTGTTTCATCAAGTAAATATACTTAGAATCTACTCAAATCATCTCGTGAAGTAAGAGCATAACGATATTCACTGCGTGCCTCTCACTCATTGGATTGCACACATCAAATGTATTACTTCCAACAAGTTTTTCTCTTGTTTCATCTCACTGAAAACGAGGCCTTTCAGTCATCTTGCCCATGTGGTATGATTTGCATGTCTCAAGTGATTCAAAATCAAGTGAGTCCAAACAATCCACCTGCATGGAGTTTCTTCATGCGTATAAACCAATAGACATGGTTCGCATGTCTCAAACTTTTCAAAAAACGAGTGAGTCCAAAGATCCATCAACATGGAGCTTCTTCATGCGTTTTATACCAATATGACTCAAATGGCAGTGCCACAAGTATGTGGTACTATCATTACTATCTTATATCTTTGGGCATGAACATGTGTATCACTACGATCGAGATTCAATGAGCCATTCATTTTAGGTGCAAGACCATTGAAGGTATTATTCAAATAAACAGAGTAACCATTATTCTCCTTAAATGAATAACCGTATTGCGATAAACATAATCCAATCATGTCTATGCTCAACGCAATCACCAAATAACAATTATTTAGGTTTAACACCAATTTGATGGTAGAGGGAGCATGCGATGCTTGATCACACCAACCTTGGAAATACTTACAACACATACCATCATCTCACGTTCAGCTAGTCTCCGTTTATTCCATAGCTTTTTATTTCGAGTTACTACCACTTAGCAACCGAACCGGTATTTATTACCCCGGTGCTACTAGGAGTACTATAAAGTACACATTAATATAAAGTATATCCAAAATACTTCTGTCGACCTTGCCAGCCTTCTCATCTACCAAGAATCTAGGGTAGTTCTTCTTCAGTGGCCGCTCCCCTCATTACAGAAGCACTTAGTCTCGGTGAGGGAGTCCTGGACTAGGGGGTGTCCGGATAGCCGAACTATCATCACGGCCGGACTCCAAGATTATGAAGATACAAGATTGATGACTTCGTCCCGTGTCCGGATGGGACTTTCCTTGGCGTGGAAGGCAAGCTTGGTGATACGGATATGTAGATCTCCTACCATTGTAACCGACTCTGTGTAACCCTAACCTATCCGGTGTCTATATAAACCGGAGGGTTTTAGTCCGTGGGATCTAACAACAATCATACCATAGGCTAGCTTCTAGGGTTTAGCCTCCATTATCTCAAGGTAGAACTACTCATGAACTACCCAAAACATCAATAATAAACAAGCAGGAGTAGGGTATTACCTCCACCGAGAGGGCCCGAACCTGGGTAAAAACATCGTGTCCCTTGTCTCCTGTTACCATCCGTCTAGACGCACAGTTCGGGACCCCTACCCGAGATCCGCCGGTTTTGACACCGGCATTGGTGCTTTCATTGAGAGTTCCTCTATGTCGTCACCGATAGGCCCGATGGCTCCTTCGATCATCAACAACGACGCAGTCCAGTGTGAGACTTTTCTCCCCGGACAGATCTTCGTATTCGGCGGCTTTGCATTGCGGGCCAATTCGCTTGGCCATCTGGAGCAGATCGAAAGCTACGCCCCTGGCCATCAGGTCAGATTTGGAAGTTTGAACTATACGGTCGATATCCGCGGAGACTTGATCTTCGACGGATTCGAGTCACAGCAAGCGTGCCGCACTGTCTCTATGGGCATGATCTAGCTCTGCAGCCGAACAGTACCACAGGCCGCACCAAAGATCCGCCCGACCCTTAATCCGGAGCCGGATTCCCCGATCGAGGACGAGTGGTTGGACACCGCCTCGGGGGCTACGATCTCTACGGCGATTGAGCCGAACTCTATCCCTGTCCCCTGCGAAGACCGTGACTCCAAGGTGCCGGACTCCTCTCCGGACTCCGAACCCTCCACGCCCCTACCAATCGAATCCGATTGGGCGCCGGTCATGGAGTTCACCGCCGCGGACATCTTTCAACACTCGCCCTTTGGCGACATCCTGAATTCACTAAAGTTTCTCTCTTTATCCGGAGAGCCCTGGCCGGGCTACGGTCAGGAAGGTTGGGATGCGGACGACGAAGAAATTAAACGCCCACCCACCACCCACTGTCGGGGAGGCTGATCGTACCCACGGACACCTATGGGGCCGGCGGAGCAGGCCCCTTGTGGTTCGGAGGGGGGGCGGAGATCGCACGAAGAGCGGATCGAGGCGAGGCACACGAGCAGTTTACCCAGCTTCGGAGCTCTCCGGAGAGATAAAACTCCTACTGTTGCTTGTCTGATGTATTCTCTTCTTGCTAGGGAGCAATGCGGGCTACAAAACCTAGCGTGAGTGTCTCTGGTCTCTGGTGAGTCGAATGAACCGAACCAGCCGAACCCTTTCTACGTTGCGCATGGGCCTCCTTTTATATGCTCAAGGGGTCTCCGACGGTGGCAACATAGGCGGGGTACAAATGTAAAAACAGGAGTTGGTACACCTACTCGAACAGTGTACAGTGCCAAATACCTAACTCTGACGGCAAGGGACAAAAGCAATAAATGCCCGTCAGGTGCGCCTCCGCTCGCCACGATGGCAAGCTTGCCAGCGCTGCTTACCGCTGCTCTCCGCTGGCTGCACAGCCTCTCGACACGCGCCCATGGAACGGTCCCATGGCGACACGTCGCTGGATAAGCTGGAGCGGAAAGGAGAGGTTGCATGCATGACAAGCGCCTTGCCGCGGCTGAATCCTTGTCGCGCCCGGAGACTTGTCGCGCTCCGAGCCTTCCCGGCAAGCTCCTCTTGCCGGGGCCTTGTCTTCCGTATGCCTGGAGTGGCCTTCCTGACAAGCTCCTCTTGTCGGGGCCTTGCCTTCTTAATCTAATACTTTGTTCTTGAATGGCGCCAAAGGAGCCACGGAGGATATTGGCGGTGACGAGGCAAACCTTGCCGCGGGGTGCTGCAACTGTCCGTGCACGAGTACGGGATACTAGGGGAACCCTACACTAGTACACCGACAGGAGCCCCCGGGCCTGGGCCGTACACGGTGCCGAGCGCTTGTCGGGCCAGGCCCAAAACTGTGCACGGACACGCGCGGCCTCGACCACGCCGCAACCCGCCCCGGACCCACCACGATCCCCACTAACGGCACGCACCGGACGTGGCGTCGTGCGAGAGATCGTGGGCGCGGTCGTGGGGGGTTCTTTATTAGTATAAGCGGAACGTCCGCCCCCTCCTCCCCTTTATAAGCGGAGGAAACAGAGGCAGGCCGACCACCCCTGCCATTGCTGTCTTGTCAAGAAACCACCGCCGCTCCCCTCTTCTTCTCCGGTGCGAAGAGAGCAGCGCCCCGCCCCCTTTCGCCGCAAGCACACTCACCGCCGTCGGCCTCCTCCGCCCCCCTCGCCATGGCTCCGAAAGCCGATAAGGAGAAGGGCGTCAAGTCGGCCGAGGCGCAGCGGCTTGCGGCGTTGCGCAAGGAGCGAGCCATCTTCCCCCCGCAGCTCGGCGCAAGGGAGCTGCGGGACGTCTTCTACCTCTTCTGGTCGACGGAGACTCGTGCGCATCCGCGCACGAGGGTGCTCCCCGCCTCCGCCTCCGATTTGGCCCCAACAAGGTACCCTTTCTTTGCCCTTTTCTTCTATTGCGGGCTTTGCCCGCCCTTTTCCGAGTTCTTTTGCGACATAATGAACACCTTTAGCCTCCGCCTCCTTGATTTCACCCCCAACGCCATCTTGACCATGGCAGTTTTCGCGCATTTGTGCGAAAACTTTGTCGAAGTCCACCCGAACGTGGCACTCTTCCGCCATTTCTTTGTTCCCCGCGTCGAGAGAGGAGAGCCACTTGCCGGAGGGATAGCCTGGGTCTCTAGGATCGGCAAGAAAGAGGCCTACCTAGAGGGAGAGTTCCGCAACAAGTGGGAGGAGTGGAGATCCAACTGGTGCTGGGTCGTAGAGGAGAATCCACAGCCCTTCACCGCCGTGCGCCAAACCCCAATAGTGCTTGGCAGGGATTGGAGTAATCGGGCGCGGAGGATGCGGTGAAGATAGCCGTGACCGAATCCTGCGCCTCGGGCTTGCCGGTTATCAGAGGCGCGATTGGCGTGGACTTCCTTCGCCGCCAGACGCTTCTCCCTTGCAGGAAAGGAGGAGGCCTGCTTGGGAGTTCCAAAATGCGGCGGACATCATGAGGCTGCGCCCGAGCCTGAATTGGAACTTTACCGTCTTGGAGCTGGACTCGTCATCGCCGAGCTGTTCAAGAACGACCCGACCATCCGTAGTGGTTTAGGTTGCCGCGGGGTCGTCCCATTGTGCAACAACTCGGTATTCGACCGCATCCGGCGCCATGATGCCACTGTGCAACTCCCACGGGATCGTCCCAACTGGCGAGAGCCCTCGACGAGGTCGTGCAGCAATTCTTCGACGATTTGCAAGAAGTGCCGATCCGCGCCGGCAAGCGAAGAGGCTCACCAGCGACACCACCGACCGGGAGATGGCGCGGATTGCCACCAGGGTGGAGGCGGCAGCGGCCGCTGCAGCTGGAGCCTTCGGGTTCACCGTGGAGGAGGTGGACGCGGCGAAGGCGGCAAGCCTTGCCGAGCGAGGGGAGGTCGCCGACGAGGACGAGCTTGTCGAGCCCGAGGCCGGGTCGAGTGGACCCGCCGAGGGCGCTTCTCCCCCACCGCCAAGCGACTTGCCGCCAGCGGAGCCCCCGGCTCCGTCGAGGAGGCGTCTCCGCAAGGCTGGAGACGAACCGGGGCGACAGACCGGCCCACAGCAGCAGCGCCGCGCGACGTGCTCCACCGCGGCAAGTGAGGTTGCCGCGGGAGCGCCCCACGTTGCAGCGACAACTGGGGCGGAATCTTCTCAGGCCACCGCCGACGCCTCCGCCAAGCGGCCAAGAGAGCCCACTCCCTCGCCTCGTCGCACCGGAGGCGAGCCGGAGTTTGACTTCTCCGCGCTCAGCTCCGAGGAGGAAGGCGAAGAGTAAGCTTCTCGAGATTGTGCTTGTATTTCTTCAATTTTATTGCTTCATCTTGAATCTGATTTGCTTTGTTCTGGACTCTTTTCCTTTTCAGGACGCTGGCCCAGAGAGCGGCGAAGAGGGCCAAGATCCCGGCGGTCGTCCGAGACCGCCTTGCCGGACCCGGCAACCCTTCCCCAGAGCAGCCCCCAGCACAGCCCCCAGAGTAAGTGTGCAGTTTTCTTCTTACTATTAGGTGTGCAGGGGTGCTCCTTCTTTGTTGATATCTGACTGTGTGCTTGTGTAGGAGCAGAGCAGCCTCATCAGGAGGGCTCGGAAGCCGCCTCCGAGATCCCGCCCGCTG
The DNA here is from genome assembly GCA_021605145.1 of Aegilops bicornis. Taxonomy (NCBI): domain Eukaryota; kingdom Viridiplantae; phylum Streptophyta; class Magnoliopsida; order Poales; family Poaceae; genus Aegilops; species Aegilops bicornis. Next base: position 253,585,490 of record CM038674.1, on the reverse strand, counting down.
CCATTACGCCGCCAAGGGAGAACTCCCCGGCAAGGGAGCTCCCTCCGACAAGGGAGACCACCCCGGCAAGGGAGGCCACTCCGGCAAGGGAGGCTACCCCGGCAAGGGACGGCGCCAGTGACCCTCAAGTGGTAGAGGCCATGGCTGCGGATCCCGTTGCAGGTAATTCCCTTACGCGAAAATCTCCCTTGGGCTTGCTTTCTTTTGTTTCTCTTTTTTGGACATTTGCTTGACTGCCCCTTCTTCGTCTGACGCAGAGCCGATGGAGGTCGAGGCCGCCGGCGAGGAGGAAGCGCGCGGCAACACGGACGAGGCCGCCGTCGAGGAAGAAGAGGTCATTGTCGTGGAAGAAGAGGCCGTCGCCGACGAGCCTGTTGGCGAGGAGGCCACCGAGGCTGCCGACGCAGAGGCCGGCGAGGGGTCGGGCGATCGCACTAACGGCCCTGAGGCCGCAGGATCGGCAAGCGCTACACCGACAAATGATTTCCCCGCCGGGCCGCCAAGGCCAGTGCTCCGAGGAGCCCCAGCCCGGTGCCTACACAAGGCCGGAAGGCGTCTTCATCAAGCTCCCACAGGAACCGAGCTCAGGCGCCGGTCGAGGGCAAGACCTTCGACGGCGAAGCTACTCGCCTCCGCTGGTTGACGCTGGTGGATGCGTCAAGCAGCAGCGGCGAAGTCCGAGGAGGAGCAACATCTTGAAGAAGCTCTTGTCGCTCTACCGCACCGGCGAGCCAAGTTAGAGACCGGGAAGCCCTTGTCGCGAGGGCGGGAGCGGACATGGAGAAGCAGCGCCGAGGAGCTCGGAGCGCCAACAAAGAAGCCCTCGCGACATAGCGAAGCGGGGGATATCTTGCAGAAGGCGCACGGCCTTCATCCTTGAGAAGGCCGCGGCGAGGAGGAGCGGCTGGTTGGCCGAGAAGCTTCGCCAGCAGAAAGCGAAGCTGGCGCAGCTGAAGGTCAACTTGGACAGCCACGAAGAAGACCTTGCAGCGTGAGGAGTCGCTTGGCGGGCGCCCAGAAGCGGCGACGCCGCCGCAGCCGCCGAGGCCGCCAAGGAAGAGCTGAAGGCGAAGGTGGCATGTGGAGGCCACCCTCAAGAAGAGCGGCGAAGAGCTTGCCGTGCTCAAGCGTGAGCGCGAGAAGGACGCCTACACCCTTGGCGAGCTGCAGAGCCGTCTCGCTGACAGGGCCAAGGAGCTCGACGCCGCCAAGGATTCCAAGGCAGATCTTGAGCTGAAGCTGACCACTCTGACGTAGACGTTGGATGGCGCCAGAGAGCGGGAGGTGGGCTTGTTGGAGGCGATCAAGGCCAAGGAGGAGCTGCTGGCGAATGCTGCCTCCGTCCAGAACACCTTGAGGGAGAGCGTGGAGCACTGGACCGAAGGTCTTGTGGACACCGCCGCCGACATCCACAACGAGCTGATGGAGCTGGGGATGGCGGACCTTGCGTACTCCTCCGACGAGCATCTCCAACCCAGCGCCAAGCTCAGCTTATTCTTCAAAGGCGTGGCGACGGGCCTCCAGCGACTCCGGGAAGAGGTCCCAAAGCAGCTGGCCGAGGAATCACGCCAGGTCTGTGCAGGAGCCCTCGAGAAGGTGTTGATCAAGGTGGCCTTCCGCAATCCGGGCCTCAACCTTAACGGCGTCCTCAGATCCTTGCCGCCCGATGCCAACGTGGAGGAGCTCAAAGCCCTTGTCGCACCCATGGTGGACAAGGTGAACAAGATCAAGCGGATTGAGGGCGACCCGCGTGGACTAGGCCGCCAACCTTATCTTTCCTTGTCGCTGCTGATCATGTTTAGAAAACTTTGTTAGATCAGCGACAAGTTATTCTGTAATATACTCTATCTTAGGTGAACGATCAATGCAACATTATTTCCTCTACTTGATTCCTTCCTTTGTACGTTTCTGCCTTACGCATTTAGGGGACTTGTCGGTGCGGGCACCTTTGCATGAGCGCTTGAGTGCGGAACGTCGGCCTCTGGCAGTGCCGCCTCAGACAAGCAACCTTGTCGCGACTTAGCCGCAGCTCACTTAAGTTGTTGAGCAGACTCGAAACAAAGTAAGGGCGACTAACTAGCTGCGAAGTTGGTTCCTCTGCGCCGCAGGTTTTCCATACAAAGTACCATCGTTCGAGGAAGATAACTTAAAAATTTAAAAATTGATTGCTCAAACTTTGGCAACTTAGCTTTTACATCTCTTGCTTCCCGATGAGGTGAAACTTCCTCGGCGGTGCCTCGGTCCATAGTATTATCTCCTCCTTCCCCTGGTTAACTTGTGCGCGAGGGAGCCTCCCTTTCTTTGAGAAAAGCAAAAGAAGAGGAAATAACGTTATGGAGCCCAGCGGCTCGATTCTGCTTACTGGGTGTGGTTGCTGCACAAAGTGTTAGCTAAAACATGCAATAAAACGATGAAAGCATGGATTTGACAAGTTGTGCGCAACACATGAGCTTTACTGATGCACGGGGTCTGCGCCCGGCTTTGTACAAAGGATTACATGCAACAGGTGGCAAGACTTGTACAAAAGGTGGTTGCCGAACGGGTTAAACAACCGCGCCCTATGGGTAAAACTTACGAAGATGCTCAATGTTCCAGAGTTGCTCACGGAATGCCATCTTCGGTCTCAAAGCGGACAGCGCTGAGCCTAGTGACTCGTTTCACCCGATAAGGGCCTTCCCACTTCGGCGTCAACTTGTTTGAATTCTTGGCGGACTGAACGCGCCGAAGAACAAGGTCGCCTTCCTCGAGGCTTCTGGCACTAACTCTGCGGCTATGGTAGCGACGCAGAGCTTGCTGGTAGCGAGCAGCTCGCCTGGCAACGGCTCAAGACGATCCTCCTCAAGGAGCAGCGCGTCATCTTGTCGCAGCTGCTCTTGCTCAAGCTCATCATAAGCGAGCACTCGAGGCGATCCGTATCTGAGTTCCGTGGGGAGAACTGCCTCTGCTCCATAGACTAGAGCAAAAGGTGTCCGGCGGTGGCTCGATTTGGCGTCGTCTGATCGACCAAAGAACCACCGGCAGCTCCTCGATCCAGTTTCTTCCGCACTTGTGCAGCTCGTCGAAAGTTCGGTCTTGAGCTCGCAGCGACTTCAGCATTTGCCCTCTCGCTTGACCGTTGCTTCTCGGGTGAGCAACGAAGCAAAGCAGACCTTGGCGCCAAGGTCTTGGACGTCTTGCATGAAGGTGCGACTACGTAAATTGTGTGCCGTTGTCGGTGATGATCCTGTTAGGGATTCCAAACGGCAAACAATCGACTGAAGAACTTGATCGCTTGTGCCGTCACCTTCCTCATCGCTTCCACTTCCGGCCACTTTGTGAACTTGTCGATGGCGGCGTACAAGTACTCAAAGCCCCGACAGCTCGGGGAAGGGGCCGAGGATGTCGAGCCCCAGACCGAAAATGGCGGGATAAAGGGATCGTCTGGAGAGCTTGAGCTGGCTGGTGTATCTGTTTGGAATGGAACCGCACGCTTCACACTTGGTTACTTGTGCGGTTGCATCACGGAGGGCTGTCGGCGGAAGAAACCTTGCCGGAAAGCTTTGCGGCAAGTGCTCTTTTTGCGCCAATGTGGTGACCACATATGCCTCCATGTATCTCTCGCCAACAGCTTACATCCATCTTCCACAGGAATACACTTCAATTTCACACCGTTGAGTCTTCTTACATGCAGTATGCTGTCGACAAACTGGTACATACTTGACTGCCGGGCTACTCTTTCCGCTTCCTCTTGCTCTTCGGGAAGTTCTCCTGTCTGAAGGAAATGGACAATCTGTTGCGCCCATGCTGGAGCTTGCGGCTCGACAACAAGGACCAAAGGCACATCTGCTGCTGCGGGAACATCAGCTTCTACGGCAAGGACCTGCGGCCCTGCCGGAGCTTGATGCTCCCCGACAAGCTTGCCGGAGCAAGACTTGTCGGGAGTGTCTGCTTCAACGAAACAAACCCTGGGGTGCAGCCGGAGCAGACTGCTCCTCAAAGACTGCTGGTGTTGATCTTGGGGACCTTGCAACGACGGGAAGCTCAGCCGGAAAGTAGTCACCAGAGGCCAACTTCCTCTTCTTGCTTTGTCGTGTTGATGGTGTTACGGTTGGCTGAGTCAGCTTGAGCACGAAAATCCCTGGTTCCATTGTGCAACTTAAGTGCGGCGCACTTTGACAGCCGTCACAAGAATATCATTCTGAGCTCTTGGAACATGTTCCATTTGCAGGCCGTCAAAGTGCTCTTCCAGCTTCCTCACTTCATCAACGTAGGCTTCCATCAACAGACTCTGGTAATCTTTGTTTACTTGGCGGACGACGAGTTGCGAGTCACCCCTACAATAAGCTTTTTGATCCCAAGGTCCACTGCGATCCTGAGACCGGCAAGCAAACCTTCATACTCTGCAGTATTGTTTGTCGCTTGCTCCTTGGGAAAGTGCATCTGGATGGCGTACTTGAGGTGCTCTCCGGTGGGTGCGATAAGCAAGACGCGGCACCGGCGCCTTTGCAGCGAGAAGGCACCATCAAAGTACATCAGCCACTCTTTGCTTGCTTCTTTGACGGGAATGCTCGTCTCCGGAATCTCTTCATCCGGTGTTGGCGTCCATTACGCTGCTATGAATTCTGCCAACGCTACGCTTTGGATAGTTGATGTGCTTTCAAACTTGAGACCAAAGCTTGACAGCTCGATGCCCACTCGACAATCCTGCGCTGCCACGGATTCTCGCAGTATCCTCTTCAGCGGAAAGCTAGTGACAAATGAGATCTCGTGTGCTTGGAAGTAATGGCGCAGCTTTCTCGAGGCCATGAGGAGGCCGGTGCAGTTTACGCACACCGTAGTACCTTGACCTAGCCCCTCGCAGGAGGGAATCGACAAAGTAGACCGGGCGCTGCACCATCCTTTTACATGTCTGTTCATGTGTGCTGCGGATTCATCCTTGTCGAGACCAGAGCTTGTCGTGAAGCCCCACCTTGTCATTGGATGTGCTTGCAGTGGTTGCTGGCTCGTCATCCGCCTCCCTCTCCGCTACTAACGCAGCACTAACCACTTGATTGGTTGCCGCTATATATAGCAGCAACTTCTCTTGTGGCTTGGGTGCGACAAGTGTTGGAGTGGAGGACAGGTATCTTTTCAAGTCTGCGGTGCAGCCTCTCGCTTGAGTCCATTTCATTGGACCTGCCTTTTTCAAAATCTTGAAAAAGCGGCGGGCGTGTTCAGCAGAACCTAGAAATAATCCTGCCGAGAGCAGCCACGCAACCGGCAAGCCTTCGTACATCCTTGGCGCTTTGGTGCTTCAATCTGCTCAATGGCCTTGATCTTGTCGGGATTAGCTTCAATTCCTCATTTGAGACACGAAGAACCCGAGAAGCTTGCGGAAGGAACTCCAAACACGCACTTCTCGGGGTTGAGCTTGAGGTTGATCTTCATGAAATTTGCAAAGGTCTCGTCCCAAATCTTGAACCAGAGTTGCCTTGTCCTTGCTTTTGACCACTATGTCATCCATGTAGGCTTCTACATTTCTGTGCATTTGCGGCTCAAAAGCGTCATGGACTACCCTTGCAAATGTTGAACCGGCATTCTTCAAACCGAAAGGCATCCGTATGAAACGAGAATGTGCCACATGGTGTGATGAATGCGGTCTTCTCTTCATCTTCTTCAGCCATGAAGATCTGATGGTATCTGAGTATGCATCAAGAAAGCGAAAGCAAATCACATCCAGCCGTGGAGTCAACAATCTGGTCAATGCGCGGCAAGGGAAATGGATCTTTGGGACAAGCTTTATTAACATCCGTGAAGTCAATACAAAGTCTCCATTTCCCATTTGCCTTGGCGCGACGACTACGAGATTGGCCAACCACGTGGGATGGAGCACTCCTCGACAAGGCCTGCTGCTTCCGGTTCTTGATCTCTTACGCTATGAATTCTTGGCGCTCCACCGCTTGCTTCTCGACTTTTTGCTTCGACGGGCGCGCATGAGGACAAGCGGCAAAGCGGTGCTCAATCACTTTCACAGGAACACCGGGGATGTCAGACGGTTGCCATGCAAACACGTCGACATTCGCCCGCAGGAAAGCAACAAGCGTGCCTTCCTATTTAGGGTCGAGAGAGGCACTGATGGTGAAGGTACCACTAGTGCCGTCCTCCTTGGCGGGCATTTTCTTGGTCTTCGGCGGAGCCACCATCTTCTTGCACTTGCTGGTGGAGCTCGATGGTGCGTCCTCGACGGTAGCGCAGCACTCCGAAGAGGTGCGCTTGCCGGAGTGAGCATCAGAGCCCTTGTCGGACTTGGACTTGGTCTTCTTCCCCGGGAGCTTGGCGGCAAGTGTCGGCAATCCGTCGGCTGCCGCATCCGGTAGATCTTGTCGGTACAGATAAGGGCATCCTTCTTGTCGCCGTGGGACAGAGATGGCGGCTTATCGGGCCTGGCATCTTGAGTAGGTTGTAGGCGTGGTGAGAGGCTGCCATGAACTTGGCGAGTCTTTGGGCGACCAAGTATCCCATTGTAAGGCAACGGGAAATCGGCAACGTCGAATGTAACCCTCTCGATCCTGAAGTTCAGCTTCGCTGCCAAATGTGACCGCAACATAATCTTCCCCTTGGCTTGCTCCTTCCCGGATTGATTCCTTGGAAGGTACCGGTCTCTGGAGCTTCATTTGTCGAGGATTTGAAGCTTCTGGAGCACCGCGGAGGAGATCAGATTCAAGCCGGCCCCGCCGTCAACTAACATTTTTGTGACCTTGAGGTTGCGGATGGTTGGAGAGACCAACATCGGCAAGCACCCGACCGCAGTTATGCAATCAGGGTGGTCCTCAATATCAAAAATGCTAGGCGTGCTGGACCACTTGAGAGGCTTGCGTGACTCTACGGATGGTTCCGCTGCATTGACCTCCCGCATCCATTGCTTAAGTTGGCGATGGGAGGTATGCATGGAAGCACCTCCGTCAACACAAAGGACCTCTGTGGCTTTCTGAAACTCCTGCTCATCGGCGTCGTCGTCCTCCATATCTTCGTCATCGTCATCATCTTCATCTTTGTCGCGGCCGCGGGGAGGTCGATCTCCTTGCCGCTTGCCCAGCCTTGCCATGGCGTCCTCCCGGTCGGGACGTTTCTTGCTTGCTCCCCGGCATCTTCTGGGCCTTCTCCTTGTCGCGCCCGCTCGTACTCAGCTCTGGCATTCGACAAGCTGCTCGACCTTCTTGCAGCTCTCGAGGTCGTGGCCCTTGGTGCGGTGGATCTTGCAGTACTGCTTGCCGGAGCTGTCCTGCTTGTCGGCGGCCGCCACTGACTGGTGGTTGGCGTCAGCGGCAACCTCCTTGCCGGAGCCACCAGCCTTGGCGTTCTTGTCGCCACCTCCATTGCCGGACTGCTAGCACTTCTCAGCTTTTTCTTCTGTTGCCTCGCCGCGGCCCTTCTTTGCGGGCGGTGTCATCACCGTCGGATCCTCGCTTCGCATTCTCTCACAGGAGTCTCCTCCCTTCCTCGGTAGCGTGCGCACTTGCCGACCAAGGCGCATAGCTCGCGGCGTCCTTGACTTTGCACATCGCCATCTCCTCCCTCATCCTGCGGTTCCGCACATTACGATGAAATGCGCTGATCACCGGCCGGGGTGGACGTCTGGAATGTTGTAGTGCACACGGCTGAATCTCTGAATGAACTTGCGGGGACTCTCCTTCCTTACGGGCGGCGAGATGAAGGTCAGTTTCCTGGCCATGAGGCTTGTGGCCACCTGTGAAGGCGCCAACAAACTGATGGCACAGGTCTGCCCAAGAGGATATGGAGCTGTCCGGCAAGTGCATGAGCCAAGATCTGAGCGTGAAGTAGTTGGCGAGGATCTTGTCGTCCCGTCCCCCCGCAGCCTGCACCGCGATGGTGTAGATGCTAAGGAACTCCGACGGATGCGTCCTGCCATCATACTTCTCCGGCACGTCTGGTTTGAAGTTTTTACGGCTGGGCCCTTTGGACTTGCCGCAGCTCTCGAGTGAACGCAGGGCAACCCACCGCGTCACGGCAAGTCGCTGGCTCTCCTCGGCGCGCATGTCAACAGAAGGCCTAAGCGGCAGCTTGTCGGATGACGTCGCGCTTCTCTTGGCGCTCGATGCGAGTTCGGCGTCCTCTTGTTGTCGCTCATGAAGAACTTGGCGCTGATCGCGGCGAGCTCATGGATCCGGACGGCCTTGATGGAGTCGAGGTCGAGGTGGATCCGGTGAGTCGGCGATCTTGGCCTTCTTGGTGGAGAGTGCACGGTGGTTGCACCTCCGACAGTCTCGTCGCCACCGGCTCGTGCCTTGTCGTCTCGCCGCGGCAATGATGGCGTTGGTTGCCGCGGAGCGTCGCCGTTGGCAAAGCCGATGAGGCTTTGGATAGTGGCCCTCCACTCGTCGACCTTGTCGGCCGTTGGAGGGTAGTCGAGAACGGTGAGCTCTCGCCAAAGCTTCTGCTGGAGTAGTGGGTGGCATTGGAGAAGCGGTGCGAGGAGCGGGACACGCCGGACTTCTAACTACGTTAGAAGGAGCAGCACCCGCCCAGCGCATCGTATCTCACTCGTGCCGGCATGTTGGCGCGCATGCTGGTCTTGAGGGTCTCGATCCAGCGAGCGTATGGCGTTGTGAACGCCATGGCGTTGTTGGTCCTGCGTCTCTGAGATGGACGCGGGGATGCGCGACGCCGAGGTTTGCGGTGCCTTGTCCTTGGACTTGGCAACATCGCGAGCACCTTCGTCGGCGCCCGTTCCTCCGCCGGCGTCTGCTCCACCACCCGCTTGCTGCGGTGAGGGTGGATGCAGCCTTGAGCAGCTCTGCTGCCGCCGAAGCCTTCTTCTTCGGTGGCATGTCGAGGAAGATGTTGATGATGCTGCTCGTGTGAACGCCGGATCAGATTCACACGGCCTCGACGCCCCCTACCTGGCGCGCCAAAGATGTCGGGGAGGCTGATCGTACCCACGGACACCTATGGGGCCGGCGGAGCAGGCCCCTTGTGGTTCGGAGGGGGGCGGAGATCGCACGAAGAGCGGATCGAGGCGAGGCACACGAGCAGTTTACCCAGCTTCGGAGCTCTCCAGAGAGATAAAACTCCTACTGTTGCTTGTCTGATGTATTCTCTTCTTGCTAGGGAGGAATGCGGGCTACAAAACCTAGCGTGAGTGTCTCTGTTTCTGGTGAGTCGAATGAACCGAACCAGCCGAACCCTTTCTACGTTGCGCATGGGCCTCCTTTTATATGCTCAAGGGGTCTCCGACAGGTGGCAACATAGGCGGGGGTACAAATGTAAAAACAGGAGTTGGTACACCTACTCGAACAGTGTACAGTGCCAAATACCTAACTCTGACGGCAAGGGACAAAAGCAATAAATGCCCGTCAGGTGCGCCTCCGCTCGCCACGATGGCAAGCTTGCCAGCGCTGCTTACCGCTGCTCTCCGCTGGCTGCACAACCTCTCGACACGCGCCCATGGAACGGTCCCATGGCGACACGTCGCTGGATGAGCTGGAGCGGAAAGGGAGAGAGGTTGCATGCATGGCAAGCGCCTTTCCGCGGCCGAATCCTTGTCGCGCCTGGAGACTTGTCGCGCTCCGAGCCTTCCCGGCAAGCTCCTCTTGCCGGGGCCTTGTCTTCCGTATGCCTGGAGTGGCCTTCCCGACAAGCTCCTCTTGTCGGGGCCTTGCCTTCTTAATCTAATACTTTGTTTCTTGAATGGCGCCAAAGGAGCCACGGAGGATATTGGCGGTGACGAAGCAAACCTTGCCGCGGGGTGCTGCAACTATCCGTGCACGAGTACGGGATACTAGGGGACCCCTACTCTAGTACACCGACACCCACTTTGTAGCCACTGTCGATGATTTAACCGACATGCTCGACTTCGACTCCGAAGACATCGACGGTATGGACGATGATGCTGGAGACGACCAAGACCCAGCGCCTACAGGGCACTGGAAGGCCACCTCGTCATACGACATATACATGATGGACATCCCAAAATATGGGAACGGCGATGGAACAGCGGAGGATGACCTCTCCAAGAAGCAACCGAAGCGCTGACGTCAGCGGCGCCGCTCTAAATCTCGCCACAGCAAAAACGGTGATTCTGGCACGGGAGATAATAACACCCCGGACAGTGCCGAAGACAACCCCTTCCAGCAGGACTCAGCGCAGGAGGAGGGAGAAGCAAGTCCGCACGATAGTGCGGCGGAAAGAGAGGTCGAGGACGATAATTATGCGCCTCCCTCCGAAGATGAGGCAAGCCTCGACGACGAATTTGTCGTGGCTCGAGGATCCCGCCGGCCGAGGCGTTTGAGACTTGGGCTTATAGCCATGGCAAGCAGCCTCAAGAAAAGCAGCAACAGCTTAGAGAGCTGACCAAGACCTACTAGGCAGACAGATGGGTGAAGTCCTTGCAGCGAAGAGTATGAACTCGAACGCCCCTCAAAAGCTACCCCAAACGCAGGCCGTTGCCTCGATCGGAAGGAGGAAGCACCCAAGTCACCAGCGACGACATGGCGGATCGGCCACCCGTGGCAGCGACAGAGAGGCCTCTAGATCCTCCGTTCAAGCCGTACCCGGCGCCCGTTCAAAAAGTACGAGGGCACGGGAAAGCGCGCCCGGACTTGCGAGATATATTGGAGGATAAGGCAAAACATACGAGATCGATCTACGGATCGCGTGGGCGCCCGACACGTGATGATAATCGTCACGCGGATACGTAAACTCCGGCATGGCCGAACACAATAGACAAAGCTCATTTGAGCTGCGTCGTGATATAGCCCAATACAGAGGCGCCGCACACCCACTATGCTTCACAGATGAAGTAATGGATTATCAAATCCCGGAGGGCTTTAAACCCGTAAACATCGAATCATACGATGGAACCACAGATCTTGCGGTCTGGATCGAGGATTATCTCCTCCATATCCACATGGCCCGCGGTGATGATCTGCATGCAATCAAATACCTCCCACTCAGGCTTAAAGGACCAGCTCGGCACTGGCTCAGCAGCTTGCCAGCAGAATCAATTGGTTGTTGGGAGGACCTGGAAGCAGCATTCCTTGATAACTTCCAGGGCACATATGTGCGACCACCAGACGCCGATGACCTTAGCCACATAATTCAACAGCCAGATGAATCGGCCAGAAAATTCTGGACACGGTTCCTAACAAAGAAAAATCAAATCATTGACTGTCCGGATGCAGAGGCCCTTGCAGCCTTCAAACATAACATCCGCGACGAGTGGCTTGCCCGGCATCTAGGACAGGAAAAGCCGAAATCTATGGCAGTCCTCACAACCCTCATGACTCGCTTTTGTGCGGGAGAGGACAGCTGGCTAGCTCGAAGCAACAACTTGGCCAAACACCCTGATAGTTCGGATACCAAGGACAGCTATGGCAGGTCGCGTCGCAACAAGATCAAGCGCCGCATTAACGGTGATAATGCTGAAGATACGGTCGTCAATGCCGGATTCAGAGGCTCTAAACCCGGTCAGCGGAAGAAGCCATTCAAAAGAAATACCCAGGGCCCGTCCAACTAGGACCTAATACTCGATCGCTTGTGCGGATACATGGCACCCCGAAAAACCAGCCAATCACACCAACAGGGATTGTTGGGTGTTCAAGCAAGCGAGCAAGTTAAGTGCCAAACTCAATGACAAGGGGCTGCATAAGCGATGGCGAGGAAGAGCCCGGCCGCCCGAACAATAGAGGACATAAGGGTTTTCCCACACAAGTGCGGACGGTGAACATGATATCATAACCCATATACCCAAAAGGGGCGGAAGCGTGCACTAAAGGGGCGTATATGCGATGGAGCGATCGCCCAGTTCAACCCATGCTCTTCCTGCCCGATCACCTTCGATCGGAGGGACCACCCTACTAGCATCCGTCACGGCGGTTTAGCCGCATTGGTTCTTGACCCAATTATCGACGGATTTCACCTCACCGAGTCTGATGGGCGGTTGTAGCAGCTGAACCTGCTTTATCGGGATACGGTCGCCAAAATGGGCATAGACCCCTCAAGGATTAAACCTACAAAGATGACCTTTAAAGGCGTCATACCGGGTGTAGAGGCCAATTATACGAGGCTCGATTACACTCGAAGTGGTCTTGGATCCCGGATAACTTCCGAGCGAAGAGTTAATCTTCGACATAGTCCCGTTCATGGCGGCTATCACGCCTTGCTTGGGCGAACCGCATTTGCAAAGTTCAATGCGATTGCCGCACTACGCATACCTCAAGATCAAGATTACAGGCCCTCGAGGAGTAATCATGGTCAATGGAAACACCGAGCAGCTCTCTTGAGCGGAGGAGCACACGGCTGACCCTCGCGGCGGAGGTGCAAAAGCAGCCTCTCACGGTAATTCTCGAGTCGGCCACTAAGCGTCCGGACAACGCCAAGCACGCCGGAGTAACCTACAACAATACCGCACGCACGATTCAAGCCGCCAGCGTAGCAATCCGGCTAACCCCAGCCCTCGCGAAGTTGCGAAGCGATTACTACTACGAACATAACTACGCTCTGGAGATACCATGGGCATAAGGGAGGGGCACGACCACCAGCGCCAAGAATGCGGCTCGACCGCACTGGGGGCTCCGATTGTGTCATTCTTTTCTTCTTTCTTTCCTTTTTTTTCAGGACTCCGTTTTCCGGAAGTCTGTCCGGCACTAGAATCGCCCGAACTTCGCGATGCAACAGCCGAGGGAAGCGTAAAGCTACGTCCGAGTGTTCAGGTGGTCTCTATTACGAGCATTATACCTGTTTTACATACCATCCCGCAGCTTACCCCTGGAGGGGGACATGTTAGATAGTCCAATCCCTTGCTTATTGCACTATTTGTATCATTCTGCTTTCATTGTAGTACCTTTTTGAATAAACAATACATAGCTTTTGCTTATTATTGCACTCCTTTCTTTATCTATATATATGTTCATTTCATGACATGTTGCACCCGTACACTTTAGTGCAGCCAATACACCAGGGGCTTAAGTACCCTAAAATTATGGTGTGATAAGTCCGAACACTTTCACAAGTGCGGCACCCGAACTTATAGCATTATATGAATCGGCTCGAATCATTTCTTGGGTCAATAGTTGGGTTTGCCCGGCTCCGTGTTTTGGTACCTTACGTTCCATTATATCGGCTAAGGTAGCACGGGAGAACCACTGCGATTGTGCCCAGTTGAGCTGGGTCGAGCACCTCGATGGAAAGCTAAACCGGCCGTCATGATAGGGCGAGAGCGATCGCTGTTCGAGAGGTTTTTTCGGGTCCCTAAAGACTTATGCCGCTTAGAAGCGAGGAACCGGAATTGTCCGGCCAAAGGCGTGGATAGCGCCCGAACTCGGTCTTCGAATACTAGGGGCTTCGCGAAATTTAAAATTATAGAATTCTATGGCTAAGTGAGAGTGTTCAAGCATTATCAGTCCGATTGCCTTGTTCGTTGCGTTGAGCGCCTCCTAGATGGACCCAAGAATGGGAACAAGAGTGCTCAAGTTTATCCCGAACACCCGGCACTTTCGTGGCATGAAATTTGAAGCCAACGACTTGCCATCTCTCAAATTTGATAAACGGCCGCACAGAAGGTAGTATTTTAAATTAAAAAGCATTGCTTAGCGCATATGAACAAGTTTTCAGCGTACAGGATAACAAAATGCGAGTCTATTAAAAAATTACATCTTTGGAGCACTCATCCGCTATTCGGCGGGCACCCTTCAGGAGGCCCTCGTAGTACATTTCGGCCGTGCGATGCTCCTTGCCCTTCGGTGGCCCGTCCGTCACAAGCTTCTCCGCATCCAGCTTGCCCCAGTGCACTTTAGCACGGCAAGGGCCCGACGGACACCTTCAATGCAGGCGGAGCGCTTGATGACTTCAATCCGTGGACAGGCGTCCACCAGCCCGCACTAAGCCCGTAGCTCCAGTGCATGGCCTCCAATGGCCACAGCCGAACTATGAGGCCCTCCATGGCCTGTTCGGCGACCTTGTGGAGCTCGGCCAGCTGCTTTAGCTGGTCGCTTAGGGGCACCGGATGTCCGGCCTCAGCATATTGAGACCAGAACACCTTCTCAGTTGAGCTCCCCTCCTTGGCGCGGTAGAATGCTGTGACATCGAGACCTGCTACTTGAGGGCAAATCTGTGAATGCTCTGGAGAGCTCGAATCCGGGTAAGTAATAGGTAATTCACTTTCACATGCTTGCTTTGCATAAAGAATGCCTTACCCGCCGCTATCTTCTTTAATGATTCAATTTCTTGGAGGGATTTTTGGGCCTCGGCCTTACCAGCTTTGGCACTCTCAAGAGCCGAGGCAAACTCGGACTCTCGGGTCTTCGAGTCACGCTCCAAACCCTCGTGTTTTTCCACGAGAGCCTGGAGCTCTTGCTGCACCTCCGCCAGCTGCGCCTCCCCCTTCTCTCGCTCGGTGCGTTCATGACCGCTTTGTTTTCGACCCACGGACACCGCTTCCTTGAGGTCGCCACCTCGTTTGTGGCCCCTGCAGTACCCATGATATTCCTGTTATTTTTTGCAACTGAAACCTTTCTATAAGGTATTTCTTTAGTAAGGTACTACTTACCTTCCTTGTCCTCGAGCTGCTTCTTGGCTTGGCCGAGCTCGTTCTCGGACCACTCGAGGCTTTGCTTCAATGCATTGACCTCCATGGTCGGTCTGACAGAGGTCGGCCGTGAACTGCATTCCCATATTGACATACTTATGTTAGACTCCTGCGTATATCTTTTTAGATCCTTAGTCCGGCTTTTCTTCCGAACACCGAACTAAGCATCAGGGGCTACTGTCTATGCGGTAATATTTTTACATATTCTAAACTTACCTCAAAGCCTGTTAGAAGGCTGGTACAGGCTTCGGTCAGCCCGCTCTTGGCAGACTGAACTGTCCGGATCACCGCACTCATAACAGTGCGGTGCTCCTCCTTGATGGAGGCGCTGTTAAGCGCCTCCAGTAAGCTATCCGGTGCCTCCGGTTGGACGGAGGACACCGGCGTCTTACCCTTCTTATGAAGGGACCGCTTGCCGGACTCCGGAACCGCTGAAGGTTCCGGCATGGAGTCCGGACAAGGGTCGGGCTTAGAGCCCCTGGGGGTCTTGCCCCCACGCACATGGAGTCCGGGAGGTCGCCTTGTGGCGCCTTCTGCGCCACCTCCTCTTGACCAGGCCCCTCTTGGGGCACCACCTCGGCGTCGTCCGCAGCGTGAGGCGAGGAGGCGGTCGGAAGTGAAGTACTCTCCATTTCCGACGAACCTGAGGACCCGCTCGTCAAGCGGCTAGCTCGCTCTTGGGCGGGCTGCATGATTGTTTGACATTAGAGAACACTATGCAATAATAAAAAGCCATGGGTATCCGGACACTTACGATCTTCGCAAGGCTTGGCCCTTGTTGGCCAATCCTCCTCGTCATTGTCGGCGTTGGTGGAGAAGTCCGGAGGAAGGGTTCTTCCTTTCTTGGACCCTCCGGCCTCCCGGTTAGAGGCGGCCTTCCTTTTCTTCTCCTCCCCGGCTGGGAGAAGCTTCTTTCCCCCTCCTCATCCTCGGGAGAAGATTACGCTTGAATCTGATAGCTTTGGCGCCGAGCCCCTTGAGTTCCCGTGGCCTCCTTCTTGGCCTTCTTCTCCGGCACCACATGGGGTACCGGAGCCAGCAGCCCGTCAATCAGGCGTCCGCCGGAGTCTTCCGGCAAAGGAGCAGACGATTAATCTGTCCGACGTCTTCAACCGATCTGTCAAAGATTAGGGAGTTTTAGATCCCACGTAGAGTCAATCTATGAAAAAAGAGTCCCGTAAAGGGTAAAATAACCTACCTCGCAGGCTTGACGCCGCGAGCTGTATCCACGATATTTGTTAGCGGATGCTGGGGCTTCAGCGCCCTTGAACAGCACCTTCCAGGCATCTTCGTACGTAGTGTCGAAGAGCCGGCTCAAGGTTCGGTGCTGCGCTGGATTGAACTCCCACAAATTAAAGGCCCGTTGTTGGCATGGGAGAATCCGGCGGATGAGCATCACCTGGATTACGTCGACAAGCCTAAGATTCTTGTCCACCAGGTTTCGGACGCATGTTTGGAGTCCGGATAGCTCGTCCGAACTCCCCCACGTCAGGCCCGTCTCTTTCCATGACGAGAGCCGTGTGGGGAAGCCAAATCTGAATTGGGGGGCCGCCACCCATTCAGGGTCGCGTGGCTCGATGATGTAGAACCACCCCGATTGCCACCCGTTTATTGTCTCCACAAAGGCGCCCTCGAGCCATAGGACTTTGGCCATCTTGCCGACCATGGCGCCTCCGCACTCCGGCAGACGGCCACCCACTACCTTCGGCAGACGTTGAAGATCTTCACCATAAGCTGAAGTGGGGCTGAATGCAGAGGAAGGCCTACCTACGATGAACGCCGAGATGTTGAGGATGAAATTGAGGGCCAGGTCGTGGAAGTCCGTGCCGTAGTAGAACATGAGCCCCAGGACAAATGGGTGAAGTGGAAAACCTAGTCCACGGAGGAAGTGGGGAGAAACACCACCCTCTCATGGGGCACAGGGTTGGAGTGAGCTGCCCAGCGTCCGGGCAGCTTTGTGCGCGATGTCGCCGGACAAATATCCGGCCTCCCGCAGTCTTGTGATGTGCCCCTCCGTGACGGAGGAGGCCATCCACCTGCCTCCCGCTCCTGCCATGTTTGGAGAAAGTTGAGGTGGGATGTGCGGACTTGGGCGCTGGAGCTCGAGTGCGCTGAAATGGATGAGCAAAGGAGGAAGAAGGCGTAGGTGAAAAGGTGGATCCTTATCCCCTTATATGGATGGACGAAGTTGTCGTCCCCACCAGACTGGTAAAACTCGCTTATCTCCCAAGCGCCGTAATCAATGGCGCAGATGGGTTACCCACGTCCGTATTGATGAGAATCCGGAATAAGGGGCACGCTCTATGCTTTGATAAGATGTGCCAAAGAAACCGCCCTCGCTAAACGCGCTGAGGTGGAATGGTAAAAACGATTCATATAAAGGCTCGCCATGGTGTGATGTCACGCGGAATACGTCGCCAGATCTGTGCAAAAATTACTCTCTACGGTGTTATGTGGAACTTGTTTTGCGAGCGGACACTATCCTGTGTTCAAAACCTTCTATGAAGTATTCGGAGGAGGAACCCGCCTTGCAATGCCGAAGACAATATGCGCGCCGGACTCGTCGTCATTGAAGCCTGGTTCAGGGCTCTTGAGGAGTCTGGACTAGGGGGTGTCCGGATAGCTGAACTATCATCACGGCCGGACTCCAAGATTATGAAGATACAAGATTGAAGACTTCGTCCCGTGTCCGGATGGGACTTTCCTTGGCGTGGAAGGCAAGCTTGGTGATACGGATATGTAGATCTCCTACCATTGTAACCGACCCTGTGTAACCCTAACCTATCCGGTGTCTATATAAACCGGAGGGTTTTAGTCCGTAGGACGAACAACAATCATACCATAGGCTAGCTTCTAGGGTTTAGCCTCTCTGATCTCGTGGTAGATCTACTCGTGTACGACCCATATCATCAATATTAATCAAGCCGGAGTAGGGTATTACCTCCACCGAGAGGGCCCGAACCTGGGTAAAAACATCGTGTCCCTTGTCTCCTGTTACCATCCGCCTAGACGCACAGTTCGGGACCCCCTACCCGAGATCCGCCGGTTTTGACACTGACACTCGGGTTTGGGTTCAAACTTGGGTTTCTTCACTAGAGCAGCAACTGATTTGCCGTTTCATGAAGTATCCCTTCTTTCCCTTGCCCTTCTTGAAACTAGTGGTTTTACTAACCATCAACAATCGATGCTCCTACTTGATTTCTACTTCCGCGGTGCCAAACATCGTGAATTGCTCAAGGATCATCATGTCTATCCCTGATATGTTATAGTTCATCACGAAGCTCTAATAGCTTGGTGGCAGTGACTATGGAGAACCATCACTATCTCATCTGGAAGATTAACTCCCACTCGATTCAAGCATGTAGTACTCAGACAATCTGAGCACATGCTCAACGATTGAGCTTTTCTCCCTTAGTTTGCAGGCTTAAGAAACTTGTCAGAGGTCTCATACCTCTTGACATGGGCACTAGTCTGAAATCCCAATTTCGGTCTTTGGAACATCTCATATGTTCTGCGACGTTTCAAAAAAAACGTCTTTGGTGCCACAGTTCTTAAACTGTTAGCATTACGCACTGAACTATCACGTAGTCATCAAAACGCGTATGTCAGATGTTTCGCAACATCTACAGACGACGCCGAGGTTTGACACCGGCGGTGCATTAAGGACATAAGCCTTCTGCGCAGCAATGAGGATAATCCTCAGTTGATGGACCCAGTCCGCATAATTTCTACTATCAACTTTCAACTAAATTTTTTCTAGGAACATATCTTAAACAGTAGAATTAAAACATAAGCTATGACATAATTTCCAAAGACCTTTTGACTATGTTCATGATAATTAAGTTCATATGATCATTTAATGAACTCCCACTCAGATAGACATCCCTCTAGTCATCTAAGTGATACATGATCCGAGTCAACTAGGCAGTGTCCGATCATCACGTGAGACGGACTAGTCATCATCGGTGAACATCTTCATGTTGATTGTATGTACTATGCGACTCATGTTCGATCTTTCGGTCTCTTGTGTTCTGAGGCCATGTCTGTACATGCTAGGCTCGTCAAGTCAACCTAAGTGTTTCGCATGTGTAAATCTGGCTTACACCCGTTGTATGCGAACGTTAGAATCTATCACACCCGATCATCACGTGGTGCTTCTAAACAACGAACCGCCATAGCGGTGCATAGTTAGGGGGAACACTTTCTTGAAATTTTAGCGAGGGATCATCTTATTTATGCTACCGTCGTTCTAAGCAAATAAGATGTAAACATGACAAACATCACATGCAAATCATAAAGTGACATGATATGGCCAATATCATCTTGCGCCTTTTGATGTAGCGACCCGACCTCAGATGGTCAAGTCTCTGTGCTTCCGTGTCATCCCTGGATCGGTAATGCTGACACACACAGTACTAGAAGGATTTATAACAGAGTAGCAATCACACACTTATTACATCGAATGTCTCAAAAGAGAACTTATTACAATAATATGCCTTAAGGCCATCTAATACGATAACAGCGGAAGGCTTGGAAGATAAAGTGAGTCCATCAACTCCAACGGCTTAGCTGAGCTGCACGGCAACGACCTATCGAGCCTTACTCCTCGTCTGAAAAGTCTACAACATAATACGTTGCCGCCCGAGAATGGGTCAGCACATGGAATATGCTGGCAATGTAACACAATAGAGCAGTAACATAATAATGCTAACACTACATGCATGTTTGGCTGGTGGAAAGCTCTACGGTTACAGTTTGCGAAAAGCCAATTTTTCCCTACATCAAAGGAATAAGTTTTAATTTAACTATCATGGTGGTTGAAACATCATTGAGAAGGTATAACCCCAACTCAATCCCAATTAAAGTGATTAACAACCCAACAATATTAATTTAGAGTGATGAGATACATGTGAATACTCAAGTACTAGATACTCAGAATTGTCCATAACCGGGGACACGGCTAACCATGATTAGATTGTAAACTCTGCAGAGGTTTGCACAATTTTCCCCACAAGACTCGATCGCCTCTGTTGATTTCTCGCACTACATGGTGTTTGAGAAACGGATGACCGAGACACGGTCTTTCAGAAACATTAACTCTCTACTGCGGGTAGACCATACCAAACCTACAAAACCCACTACCTGCTGATCCACCTCTTCCAGAGTTTCACGTAACTTACTCAACTATGCTAGAGCCCATAATAGCTTGTGGCTGCACACGGAAGTTTCTAGCATGAATAATCTCAGTTCCCTTTGAGCACAGGTGGCGGTCCATAGGAAGATCACACGGGTACCCCGGGATTTCCAAAAAAATAAAACAGACAACACTGGGTTCCCCATGTGCCTCAATCCACCCAGATGTGTATTTAAGTTGCCACCTTAAGTTAACCATTGATTAACAATCTCACAGCTGTCATGAATAACTCTCAACCCAACCACGTCTACGAGCATAGCATAGCAATATAAGCAACACGTAGAAGTAACTCCCAAGGGTTTGATAGTAATAGGGCAATAGATTCCTACCTCATCATCTACTTCCCAACCCACAAATTAATGACATCCTAACCATGCAATGTTTGAGGGTTGAACTAATGCATAAAAACTGGGTATGAAAAGGGTATGATCAAAGTGTTACTTGCCTTGCTGATGATCCGTGAATTCTAGAGACTCGTAGTAACACGCTTCGCACTTCGGGAATTCTATCGCAAGCAAACAATACATACATAAGCAACAAGCAAAGATGCACAAAACGAAACTTCAACTGAAAGAGGTTGACCAGAGAGTTCAACTCAAGAACTCCGGTTCACAAGAAGAATCAAACCAAACGGAGCAACGAAACTCAAACGGCGAAAGAAACAAGATCCGTTTACTAATCTGGACTAGGGTCAAATTTTACAGAGGCAAAAAATTGTTTGAGTTGGCTATTCGGAAAGAGGGTTTCGAGATGAAACTCCAGGAGCTTGAATCGCCTGATTCCGTTAAACGAGCGAAAAGTTATACTAGTTCGAACATCGGATCAGAAATCGCGATCGAAATAATCGCGGAATAAATCTGATAAAAGAAAACGACGAACGGCTAAACAAACGAACGTTCGTTAGCAGAAACTAAACGACGAACACGTTCGTTAGAACGAACGAACGAGCGTACGCTCACAAAACAAATAAACCGGAGAATAAAACCGATCTATATAAAAAAACGGGGCTACGGTTTTTTCTTAAAAAAACCGAAGGGGTTTTCTTAAAAAAACGGCGACGAGGGGCTACTATCGGATTTCGGGTTCCGGCAGACCCTTGAGGTTCGAACACTGGGGTGCGCGCGGAGATCCAACCCTCCACCGTCTCGCTCCTCGCCGAATCGCTGGGACCTAAAACTACTAAACGGAACAGCACAAGAGACACGAGATTTATACTGGTTCAGGCCACCATTGTGGTGTAATACCCTACTCCAGTGTGTGGTGTGGTAGATTGCCTCTTGGGCTAGTGAGGAACACTACAAGGAAGAACAACCTCGCGAGGGTCTGTTCTTGGCGGGTGCGATGAACTGCTAGGTGGTGTTCAGTTGCTCTAGCTACTGGTTCCTTGATGAGGATTCGGATCTCGGATCTCCCATCCCTCTAGATGCCTCTACTATGGTGGCTAGCTCTACTTATATAGGCTAAGGCCCTGGGCCTCTTCCCAAATATTGAGCGGGAAGGGCGCCAACAATTGGCCATTTTGAAGGGGAACAACGGGTACACTTATCCTGACTAAAGTTGGTCCTCGCCGCTAAAGGCTCGTGATGACGCCTTTGCTTGGGCTCCACGATGACTCCCTTCCAGCCGTTGGGCTGGTCTTGGTCTTGTTGCACTGAAACGGATGCCTTTGCTTGATGCTCTCTCCTGCGCTTGCTCCCTTTGCACCAAAGAGGAAAGGAGGACGTTGCGCGGGCTGGCGCCCTTGGTTGTCATGGCTTGCGTCATGGGCACCTCGCGAGGTACCCTGCCTTGAACTCTCCGCCTCCTCATGAGCCAGCCTGACGAGGCCGTGCCTGAGGAAGCTCCTTGTCGTCCGCCCGGCGAGGCTTGGCCCCTCGCGAGGGTCTTGAGCTTGCGTTGATGAAGATGGGTTGTCCTGGGCCTCCTTTGAGCCACGCAGGCAGCGAGCAGTGTGCAAGTCTGGGGACCCCCGTTCCCGAACACCGGCTGATAGCCCGGGCCCACGGCGCGCCGAGAAGCTTGGCCGAGCAGAGGCGAAAGGGCAAGTGCTGAGCGTCGAGCCCTAACAGCCTGCGACCTTAGGCGTCGCGTGGCGGTTGATTGGAAGCGTCTTGATGCTTCCCACGATGCCTCGGTAATCACCCGGATTCGACAAGTCCCTGCATGCAGAGTCGGTCATGATTACCGGTGATCGTGGTGGTCAACGGTTGGCCTTCGCCGGCTATAAGTACGGAACGGCGTGCGCCCTTCCAGTCTATCCTTCTGCTTCTCCTCCTCCTCGTTTCATCTGGTCGCTATGGCTCCGATCTGCCGGTTCTCCACGGAAGAGAAGGGAAAGGCTCCTCAAGAGGATCCTGACCTGCTCCCCCCAAAGAAGCGGCTTTCCCTCTGGTATCAGGGCAAGAGCGCGTGCCAGGAGACGCCCATGCCCTGGTGCGTGTGGCCGCCACCAGGGTTTCGTCTTCCCTTGTACGCGCACGTTGGCGGCTCTGAAGGAGGTGACGCCGGGCGCCACGAGCGGCGCCGCCGACGACGCCGGCGGGTCATGAAGGTGTGCGTCTTCCCCCCTGGAGTC
Organism: Aegilops bicornis; assembly: GCA_021605145.1. Classification (NCBI taxonomy): domain Eukaryota; kingdom Viridiplantae; phylum Streptophyta; class Magnoliopsida; order Poales; family Poaceae; genus Aegilops; species Aegilops bicornis. The sequence goes on along the minus strand of CM038674.1, from coordinate 253,563,158 downwards.
CACGCCGAGGGCTCCTGCCGGGAGTTCGTGCTTCACGTCGCCACGCCTCCTAAGTCTTGGATTCGTCTTCCTTCTTTCTTCGCCTCCGTCGTCCGTGAAGGAACCCACAGGACTCTGGCTGCAGCACGCCGGCTGCGGCACCCTCGCGATCGGGGCAGAGGTTGCGGTAGTTGCCCTGGGTGAGGTCTTTATGACTCGAGGCTGGGAGTACGATGGTGCTTCGGTGGTGTCCTTCAAGGTCTTCGACGCGGAGGGTCGTCGGCTGGAGTGCTGCCCCGGGAGAGGTGGTCGGGGTCCTGCTGCGGTGAGACAGAGGCCGACCGACCACTCCCTTGGCAGCTCCTCCGGCGAAGGTGCGGAGGAGGATCCAGCGACTCCGCCGAGCTCTTGACGCGCGGGAGGCAGTGACAGCAGCCTCTGAGCCTCCGAGCCTGCGCCGCTCCCGGAGGCGGGCGGGCTCGTCAGTCGTCGCCGCCTCGATCTGGATGGGGTTGGCTCCGGACGGGTGGCCCACTGTTGATGATGGCGTCTGCGCGGTGGTCCACAGAGGTAGGACTCCTTAGGATTCGCGTCTTTTGTTCTGCGAGGAGCCAAGAATGTACCCAGGGGGCTTGTAAGGTGTTTTAGCCGTTTGTCAATATGATCCTTATTGTGAGGCAAAGGCGAGATGCTCATTCCGTTCTAGCTCGGTTTCCTCCTTTCAGTCCTCATGAGGGCACGATGCTCTGACCGGCTGTGTCCAGTCCCAAAGCGGCTTCAGCCGTCGGTTGGTATGCTGTGTCGCGATGCCGTGGTCAAGGCCAGGGGAGGTGAGCGGCCGAGGTCGGCAAGAGCCCCTGAGTCGTGACGCTCAGGGGGTCCCCCTTGGAGCTCAAGCAGCCATCATTCGGTGAGAAAGGAGAGCGACGTTGCTAACACGGGGTTGCATTGGGTGTGGGGATGGTGTTGCGATAACTAGTGTGTCCGGAGGGTGACTTATCTCGAGGGTCAGGACAATGCTTCATGGTGCGGCGCTAGGTCCGTGCCTTGGCCGGCGAGAGATTGCGTGGCGAGGTCGTTTCGTGCTCCTTGGAGGGACCCTATAGGTTCACCACAAAAGGAACAAGAGCTCGCCGTGGCGATCGTTAGTTCTGCCATTAGTTGCTTGGGAGAGGCGCGAGAGGCCTCGCGAGGTGTGTTGGGGCACCCGTGAGCCAGCGCGGGACTCACGGGGCCCTACCTCAAGGCGGGTTGCGCCTGGCTCTGGGCCTTATCGTTGAGTGTGTTCCTGCAAATTTGGCGGATGCGGTGCTCACGTCTTGGTCCCGGCTCTCGGGCTGGTCTCGGCCGTCACTGGCAAGCCAGGTCGCGATGCCATGGACAAGACCAGGAGGGTGAGGGACGGAGAGCGGTAGGAGCCCTGAGTCGCGATGCTCAGGCACCCCCCTTAACGCCAAGCTGAGTCAGATGCGCCTACTCTCGTCCTCGGGTCCCGGCTCTCGGGCTGGTCTCAGCCGTCAGCCGGCAAGCCAGTCGCGATGCCATGGACAAGACCAGAGAGTGAGGGCGGAGAGCCGGTAGGAGCCACAGTCGCGATGCTCGGGCACCCCCTTTAACGCATAAGCTGGGTTAGATGATGAAACTCTACGTCCTCGGGTCCCGGCTCCGGGCTGGTCTCGGCCGTCGGCCGGCAAGCCAGGTCGCGATGCCATGGACAAGACCAGAGGGTGAGGGCCGGAGAGCCGGTAGGAGCCCTGAGTCGCGATGCTCAGGCACCCCCCTTTAACGTGCAAGATTCCGTCACCCAGGAAAAGGCACCAAATAACAAGCATGGTGGAGCGAGAGCATAATCCTAAGGAAAACGTAGGAAGGATACATGCCGCTGGGACAGGCCCGAGCGGCTTGGGGATGATGCAGCCCGAGGCGCCCCCCAACAGGATAGGCTAATGACATGAAATAAAAGGGATACATGCCGCAGGGACAGACCCACGCTGCACGGGAATAATCTGACCACAGAAGGCGCTCCCGGCTGAAACAAAACTTAAAGATGTCACTGGTGAAGTTGGGGACGAAGGGGTGTTGGTGTAAGCGTGCTCGGTGGGCTGCGGGAGCCGACCACGAGCCCCAGTGCCCGAGGGCCTCGGGAGGATCCGGGCGCCTGGCGGCTCCTCACGGGCCATCTCCATCTCCCGCCAGGGCTGCGGCGCGCGATCTCTTGAGCCTCAGGGATGGTCCTCATGAGGCAGCTGGTGCACAGCTGCCGCGTTTAGCGAGCCATAAGGCATGCGACGTAGCTGTGGGGCGGACCCTGCAGCGTCCCACTCGCGAGGGGCAGGCGCTCTTGAGACGCGGCTCGGCTGAGCCCTCGTATGTCGATGCAGACGCGCAGCCCACCATCCTCGCTGGATGGGGGCCACAGCAGTGCGGCGGCTGCCCCTCATGACCCTTGACTCCTGTAGCTCTGAATGGCCTTCTTGACGAACTCCCGAGGGTTCGGCCCTCCTTGCCTTGCTCACCTTATGGAAGCGTGCTTCGAAACACGCCTCCACGTGGTGCCCAAGCGCCTCCCTCGAGACCTTGACAAGGTCGGCGGCCCTCCAGGGGAGAGCCCCTGAGCCCTGCCTGAGGAGGGCGCCGGGCACGCTTTCCTATGCAATGGAAGTAGGCTCCCCTGGCGTGGCCGGGCCTGAGGGCTGCCTCTTGAGGACCAGCGCGGTCGATGTCTTCTTCTTCTTGGGTGCGGCCTCGTGAGGCCTCCTCGCTCTTGTGGTGCAGGTCTTCTAGCGATGCGGCTGAAAGGCTCGCTCCAGGAGCACCTGCTGCGTCTCTCTCTTCACAGGGCACCATGATGACCCCGCCGCTTCCTGGCATCTTGAGGACGTTGTAGCCGTGGTGGGTTACGGCCATGAATTTGGCCATCGCCGGGTACCCGAGGATGGCGTTGTACAACGGGCGAATGTGGGCGACGTCGAAGTCGATGAGCTCGATGCGGTAGTTGTCGCGAGCCCCGAAGGTGACAGGAAGGCGGACCTGCCCGATCGGGACCGTGGAGCCGTCGGTGACTCCAGAGAAAGGCTTGGTTGGCTGAAGGCGTATCAGAAGGCACTTGAAGATTGTTGAATGTCTCCATGGGCGGGACGTTGAGCCCTGCTCCGCCGTCGATGAGGGTCTTGGCGACCAGCACGTTCGCGATGATTGGGGAACAAAGCATCGGAGAACTCCGGCTGTGGCGCGCCAAGACTTGAGCTGATCCGCCGAGCTGAGCGTGATGGCGCACGCCGACCACTGAGAGGCGCGTGGCCTCGAGCTTGGGAGGACTGCATTCACGGGCGAACTGCTTGAAGATGCTCTGAGAGGCTGGGGCTTGAGCTCCGCCCAGGATGCAAGCGATCGCACGCGCTTCCTGGAAGCCCCAGCCCCCTCGTCCTGATGACGGTCTTCAATTCTCCTTGGCGGCGGCGGCAGCGGAGGGAGGCCTGCGTTCCCTGCAGGCGATCCTCATGAGGCTGATCCTCGGCCTCCCTCGCGAGGCGGGTCTTGCCAACGGTCCTCGCGAGGTTGGTCGCGCCACCCTTGGCGCGGGCCGCGGTCTTCCCAGCGTCCTGCATTCCTTCCTCCTCCTCGGCCGTAGCCCCGGTCGCTGCGCTCGGGGCGTCTGCCGACCCTTCCTTCGCGCATGGCCCGGAGCTCTTGGCATTCATTGGTGTTGTGGGTGTGGAGGTCGTGGTACACACAGTACCGACTGCCCTTGGAGGACTCGGGCTGATCCCTGCCTCGCTTGGTGTCTGGTTCGGCCTCGAGTACGGCAACCCCCTTGCGCTTCACATCCTTGGCCTTGGACTTCTTTTCTTCGGGATCCGCGGCAGGCAGCTCGAGGAGGGAGAGGCGCCCCTCCTCAGCCCTGGCGCACTTGGTCGCCAAGTTGAACAGCTCCAGGGAGGTGCACAGATCTTCATGCATCGCCAGCTCCTCCTTCATCTTGACGTCGCGCACGCCGTCGGAGAAGGCAGAGATGATGGCCTCCTCCGTTACCACAGGGATCTTGGTAGCGTTGTTGAAGCGCTGGATGTACTTTGCGGGTTTCCCCTAGCTGCTGCTTGATTCGGCGCATGTAAACTACGGCGGGTGGCGGTCGCGAAGTACCACGGAAGTTGGTGATGAAGCGGGTACGCATCTCGGCCCAGGAAGAGATCGTGCACAGGGCGGTCAGAGCCAGTGCGGGCTCCGTCCTTGGCGCCATGGGAAACCAGTTCGCCATGACCTTTTCATCCCGTTGGCAGCCTCGATGCCCGGTTAAATGAAACTGGAGGAACTCCGTAGGGTCAGTCTGCCGTCATAGCGAGGACACAGTGCGGCTTGAACTTGGCGGGCTACGCGATCTTTGCGCCTTCCGGAGGTGAAAGCGCGGCAGCCCGCGTGGCTGAGGGCCTCGGACGACAGAGCTTGGTCTTGCAGGCCTCCCTGCGCCCCTTGGCTGGGGGCAGCGAGGGTCTTGGCGTCTTTGGGCGGGGAGGCGCTTGGGCAGCTTCTTGTGGGCGAGGAACTTCTTGACAGCTCTGCTCTTGCCGCGGCGGTGCTGGCGGGCGGAGTTCCGCCAGGGGCGCGCCTTGGGCGTGGCGCCTTCTTGAGGAGGAGGCGGCTGAGGCGCCCCGTGAGCTTCATCGCCCGTGCGGGGCGGGGTGCGGTGCAGCGAGACGGACGGTGCGGGGGCGCCTCCTGCAGCGCGGACGAGCTCGGTGACTCGGTCGAGCCACTCTTCGTAGACGTCGTCGACGGGGCGGTAGCGCAGAGCTTCGTTGCTGCGATGAAGTGCAGCTCGGGCCTCCATGGCAGCGAAGTAGCGCGTGACGAAGAACCAGCGGGGTGAGCGAAAGGCGTGGCGGTGCGGCCGTCCCGCCTCATGGGCCAGTCTTTGGGGCGATGCTTGCTGCTCGTTCCCGCCGGGCGGTGGCGGCGTTGACGGCAGTGACGAGAACGACGAGGCGCCCGCCGACGGAGCTGTCTGGGCGACCACGGGAGGCAAGAAGCGGCTCAGCCTTGAGCCCGACAGGCGTCGAACATGGTTATGTGGTCGGGAAGAACGAGCGGCGAAAAGGCAGATTCAGCGCACCTACCTGGCGCGCCAAATGTCGGATTTCGGGTTCCGGCAGACCCTTGAGGTTCGAACACTGGGGTGCGCGCGGAGATCCAACCCTCCACCGTCTCGCTCCTCGCCGAATCGCTGGGACCTAAAACTACTAAACGGAACAGCACAATGGACACGAGATTTATACTGGTTCAGGCCACCATTGTGGTGTAATACCCTACTCCAGTGTGTGGTGTGGTAGATTGCCTCTTGGGCTGGTGAGGAACACTACAAGGAAGAACAGCCTCGCGAGGGTCTATTCTTGGCAGGTGCGATGAACTGCTAGGTGGTGTTCAGTTGCTCTAGCTACAGGTTCCTTGATGAGGATTCGGATCTCGGATCTCCCATCCCTCTAGATGCCTCTACTATGGTGGCTAGATCTACTTATATAGGCTAAGGCCACAGGCCTCTTCCCAAATATTGAGCGGGAAGGGCGCCAACAATTGGCCATTTTGAAGGGGAACAGCGGGTACACTTATCCTGACTAAATTTGGTCCTCGCCTGCCAAAGGCTCTGGTGATGACGCCTGCTTGGGCTCCACAATGACTCCCTTGCAGCCGTTGGGCTGATCTTGGTCTTGTTGCACCGAAACGGATGCCTTTACTTGATGCTCTCGCCTGCGCTTGCTCCCTTTGCACCAAAGAGGAAAGGAGGGCAGCTGCTTGTGGTGGCCTTGGCTGGCGTCCTTGGTCGTCATGGCTTGCGTCATGGGCACCTCGCGAGTTACCACTGCCTTGAACTCTCCGCCTCCTCATGAGCCCGGCGAGGCCGTGCACGAGGAAGCTCCTTGTCGTCCGCCTCAGCAATCTGGCCCTCGCGAGGGTCTTGAGCTATGCGTTGATGAAGATGGGCTGTCACAGGCCTCCTTTGAGCCACGCTGCGGGCCTTGAGGCAGTGCAAGTCTGGGGACCCGTTCCCGAGGCAGACAACTACCTCCGGCGAGGTCGTCCGTGAGGCGGGCGGCTCAGTGAGGCTCGACGAGGGACGGCGGGGGTGGCGGCGGGTGCGGGTGGCGGCGGGAGTGGCGGCGGCGGCTAGAGGCGGGCGGCTCGGGCTCGGCTCAGCTCGGCTCGGCTCCGGCTCCGGGAGGCGGGCGGTGGTGGTTTAGAGGCGGTATATAAAGGTTGGGGGTCCGACTTGGGGAGGGTCAGGCGGCGGAAGGCGGCGGCGACCCGGACTCGGAGAGTCCGTGGCGGCAGCCTGGCGGGGAGGCGGTGGCGCGGGCGGGCCGGCCTAGCTCGGTTGGGCCCTTGGCCCAGTCGGGCGCGGATCCTCTTTTTTTTCTAAACGTTCCGCCGAAAATTATAAAAATCCTAGAAAAATAAATAAAAATATAAAAATACCAAAACAAGTTTTCTTTGTCTAAATAAAATATTTAGAACAAGATGAACTTTTCTTGGCCCCTAAAATGCAATTTTTAAAACATGCAAATTTTTCTCTAGGGCAAATAAAATTCCAAATAAATAAAATAAAATCCAAATAATGATTTTAACATTTTTCCTCCGATATTTCAATTATTTTTGGAGAAGTCATATTATCTCCCCTCATTTATTATTTAAACAAGAAATATTTTCTGGAGAGAAAAATAATAAAATCAAAATCCTCGTCTTCATTATTTGATAAAATTCAAATATGAAAATCGGAAAATCCCCAACTCTCTCCGAGGGTCCTTGAGTTGCTTAGGATTTCGAGGATTGCAAACGAAAATGCAATAAAATATGATATGCATGGATGACCTATGTATAACATGCCAAATTGAAAATTTGGGATGTTACAAACCTACCCCCCTTAAGATATATCTCGCCCTCGAGATTCGGGTTGGCTAGAAAATAGGTGCGGATGGTCCTTGCGAATATCATCTTCTCGCTCCCAGGTGGCTTCCTCCTCAGTATGGTGGCTCCACTGAACTTTGCAAAACTTGATAACCTTCTTTGCGAGTGACTCATTGTCGAAATCAAGAATCTTTCTTGGCTTCTCCTCATAAGTCAAATTACCATCCAACTGTATAAGCCTCTAGGGGCACTGTATCATTTAACGGTATATCGGCCATCTCAGCGTGGCACTTCTTCAGCTGTGAAACGTGAAACACATCGTGAACTCCTGACAATCCTTCAGGTAACTCCAGCTTGTAGGCAACTTCTCCCATCTATTCCAAAACACGATACGGTCCTACAAATCTTGGGGCTAACTTTCCCTTTACTCCAAAACGTTTCACTCCCCTCAAGGGTGATACTCGCAGATAGGCTCTGTCTCCAATTTCATAGGTTACTTCCTTGCGTTTGAATCTGCGTAACTCTTACATCTAGACTGAGCAATCTTTAGTCATCTCTGATCAGTTTAACCTGCTCCTCGATTCCTTGATCAAATCTGGTCCAAACAACCGACGGTCTCCAACCTCATCCCACATCAATGGTGTTCTACATCTGCGTCCATACTGAGCTTGAACGGTGCCATCTTCAAAGCTGGCACAGTAGCTGTTGTTGTACGAGAACTCGGCGTACGGCAAATTGTCATCCCAACTAGATCCATAATCTAGAGCACAGGCTCTCAACATGTCCTCCAGAATCTGGTTGACTCTCTCTGTCTGTCCATCCGTCTGTGGGTGGAACACGGTACTAAACTCCAATCTGGTACCCAAAGTTTGGTGTAGCTGATGCCAAAACTTTGAAGTAAACTGTGTTCCTCTATCTGATACGATGCTCCTCGGAACTCCATGCAAACATTCGATCCTGGTCATATATATCTTGGCCAACTTTGCACTTGTATAGGTTGTTTTCACTGGGATGAAATGGGCTACCTTGGTCAAACAATCCACAACTACCCATATTGAATCATATCCTGCCTTGGTTCTGGGTAATCCGGTAATAAAGTCCATGCCAAGTTTGTCCCACTTCCATTCGGGTATTGGCATAGGCTGCAACTTGATCTCTTTGGATTTTGATGCTCTGCCTTCACTCTCTGACATACATCACATACGGCTACATACTCGGCAATATCTTTCTTCATACCAGTCCACCAGAAACGTTCCTTCAAATCCAAATAAATCTTGGTGTTTCCGGGGTGAATCGAGTATGGTGAGTCATGGGCCTCCTGAAGTATTAACTTCCTGATCTCCGAATTGTTGGGCACATAATCCGGTCCTCAAACCACAAGGTATCGTGCTCATCCTCGCGAAAACCTTTGGCTTTTCCTTCGCCCATCTTCTCTCTTATCTCAGCAATCTCTTTGTCCTCCTTCTGAGCTTCTCGAATCTTGTTCAATAACGTCGACTGAACCGCCATTGTTGCAAGAAAACCTCTTGGAACAATCTCTAATAGAAGTTCCATGATCTCCGCAGCTAACTCCTTTGGCAATCCCTTACTTTCAAGGATATTAGCATAACTCTTCCGGCTCAAAGCGTACGCTTTCTGACGTTGGCCTTTCTGGATGATAGTGTAGCTTCATGTCGTAATCCTTTTAAGTTCTAGCCATCTCCTCTCGTCGAGGTTTAACTCATACGTGTGAAAATGTACTTCAAACTCTTATGATCCGTGTACACATCACAATGGTTTCCAATGAGATAATGTCTCCGGTGTTTAATGCATGCACTACTTTGCTAACTCCAAATCATGCGTGGCATAGTTCAACTCATGTGGCTTCAGTTGTCGTGAGGCATACGAAACAACTTTTTCGTCCTGCATAAGAACACATCCAAGTCCCAAGCGAGAGGCGTCACAATACACTTGAAACTCCTTATGTATATCTGGCAATGTCAGCACTGGGGCTGTAGTCAACCGTTTCTTCAACTCTTGAAAGCTTGTCTCGCAATCCTCTGTCCATTTGAACTTAGTATCCTTCTTTAGCAATTCAGTCATTGGCTTAGCAATCTTGGAAAAATTCTCAATGAATCTCCGATAATATCCTCGCCGGTCCAAGGAAGCTGCGGATCTCGCCAAGCTGAAGTGGGTGCCATCCGTTCGATGTTGGCTGAACCTTACTGGGATCTACTGCTATACCCTCTCCTGATATAACATGCCCAAGAAATCCAACTTCCTTCAACCAAAACTCGCACTTGCTGAATTTGGCGTATAACTGGTGTTCCCTGAGTTTCTCGAGAACCAAACATAGATGTTCCGCGTGCTCCTCTTCGTTCTTCGAATATACCATAATATCATCAATAAACACCACAACAAACTTGTCCAAATACTCCATGAACACCTTGTTCATCATGCTCATGAAATAGGCAGGGGCGTTAGTCAGTCCAAATGACATGACCGTATACTCATATAATCCATACCGTGTGGTAAATGATGTCTTTGGTATATCCTTCTCTCGGATCTTCAACTGATGGTATCCTGATCGTAGATCAATCTTTGAAAACACCTTAGCTCCTTGCAACTGATCAAACAGATCATTAATCATCGGTAAGGGATACTTGTTCTTTATAGTTACTTCATTGAGCTCGATAATCAACAACCATCCTTAGGGATTTATCCTTCTTCTCCACCAAAAGTCTTGGGGCTCCCGTGGTGATGAACTTCTACGAATGTAACCTTTCTCCAATAGCTCCTTGATCTGCTTCTTAATTTCCTCCAGATCATTTGCGGGCATCCGGTAGAGTCTCTTTGATATTGGCCCTGTACCTGGCATTAGCTCTATCAAAAACTCGATGACTCGATCCGGTGGCATGCCTGGTAACTCCTCTGGGAAAACATCCGGATAATCCTTTACCACAGGTACTTCCTCCTGTACAACTCCCGTGAGGGCATTCACTTGGCTCCTCCTAGGCACATGCCTAGATACATACTTAATCCTTTTTCCCTCTGGGGTGGTAAGATAAATTGACTTGCTAGCGGTCAATACTTCCTCCATACTTTGACATCCAGTCCATACCTAATATCACATCCAATCCTTGCGACTCCAAGATAATTAGGTCAGACGGAAAAACATGCGTGCCAATGATCAGGGGTATCTGGGTGCACCATCTGCTAGCCATGTACTCTGCTCCAGGCGAGCTCACTAGAAGAGGGGTCCTAAGGGTTTGGGTTTGTAACTTAAACTTTTCCACAAATCCCCTTGATATGTATGAATGCGATGCACCAGTATTGAAAAGAACAATAGCGGTAAATGACTGAACCAAAAACTTACCTATTACCGCGTCCGGCTGCTCTTCAACTTCCTCCACGTTAACATGGTTCACTTTTCCTTTGTTGAATGGATTGGGCTTCTTCCCAGCGCTCCCATTTCCGTTTCCATTCTTTCCTTCAGGCGATCATTGGCATAGTGCCCTGTCTTCCCGCACTTAAAGCATATAACTTGGCTTAAGTCCCTCTTGGCGGGTGTAGATGGGTTAGAGCGATTCTGATTATTGTTGACTCCCTTCCCATTCCCGTTCTTCGCACCATTTTGGTTATGCGATCCTCCTCCAGCATGGTTATGACCTCCATGGTTATGAACAAGTCCTCCTGAGTTAAGCGGGGCTTCTGGTGAGCTCCTGAGTTATACTTTCCTTGTCCATACTTCCTTTTACGGCTCTCAATCTGCTGTTGCTTTCCTTCAATCATTAGGGCCTTATCTACCAACTCCTGGTAGTTGTTGAAAGTTGCCACCATCAACTGCATACTCATCTCATCATTCAGCCCTTCCATAAACTTCTCTTGCTTCGCGGCATCTATGACCACATCATCAGGGGCATAGCGTGATAACTTGCTAAACTCATCCACGTACTGGGCCACAGTACGGTTCCCCTGGCGTAAGTTGCGAAACTCACGCTTCTTTATTTGTATGGCTCCAGCTGAGATATGGGCCGTGCGGAAAGTTTGTTCGAACTGGTCCCAAGTGACATTGGCTATAGGAAAAGTAGCCGTGTAATTCTCCCACCATGCGGCTGCTGGTCCATCCAATTGATGTGCGGCAAAGCGCACCCTTTCAGCATCCGTGCATCCGGCGGTGTTAACTCCCTTCCAATACAGCGTAGCCAATCATCATCAACTATTGGCTCGGTGCTACTGGAAAACACCGGCGGTTGTAACCTCAGAAAACGGGCTAAATTGTCCACTGGCGGCGGGTTATTGTTGTTGTTGTTGTTGTCGTTGCCCTGGTTCTGAACTAGTAATTGCATCAAGGCATTCTACTGCTGAATCAACTGGGTGAGCTCCGGTGGGAAAACAAAACCGGGGTCACGTCTCGGAGGCATCTGAGGGTTTAGATGGAAGAGATTAGAATAAAAAGAGGTCTAGTGAGAAAACACTACCCACATGCACATGAGGCAAACACAAACATTCATTCAATCAAGCAAGGGCATACAAAACGGTCTAGGACTATCGCATAAGTGCTCAACTACTACTAGTTACATGGGGGAATACTACTATTATATGGTGGTCGTCTAGAAATTTTGACCAGTGGAAGACTCCATGATGTCTGCTCCAGCTTCGTCTTCATAGTCATCACCACTTGGATCAGAGTCGGTGTCGTCGATGATGATGTAGTTGTCCGGACAAGTGGGATCTTCTTCCTCTTCTTCCGGTCTTTGGTCCTCCCATGAAGACTCCGATCTTCTTGACTAGGTCGTCATTTTTCTCCAGTAGGGTCTTGATTTCTTCCTCATATCCATCGCGTGTAAACTTGAGTTCTTCCCCCAGCTCGATGATCCTAGTTTTCTCCTTCTTCAAATCCATCATGTCTGCGCACATCTGGTTCTCCTAACGTCGAATGTGTTGGTTTAGCTCCTGGATGTAAGCTGCAATGGATCTATCCTTCTTGGTGCTGACTACTTCCCATTGCTCGTCTCGGCGCCCACATATATGGTGTCTTCAAGCTCCCTATTGTAGACTTCTCCAATGCGTCCCATGGTAATGTGAGCTGCCATACTCTTTCCCAAACTCCATGTTGGTGCATTGAAAACACACACTATGGGCTCCGTGATTGGCGCAAACGTCCTTTCGGGAACTAGGGCTTGAATCTTCCAGCACTCTTCTTCTGGTAAAGTGGCGTTGTACGTCCCGGTGAAGCTTGGTATTCCGATATTCAGGTACCTAGTGACTTCCTTCAAGTGGCGTCCAAAAGGTGTGTCTTCATCCGGTTGTGCAAACGTGTTCTTCATCTCCGTCATCCTAAAGAGTGGAAAATGGAAAGGAGTCAGAAATGAGTAGAGAAGAGTGACCTATGGTTTTATCTTAGTGGTCGTGTCCTACACTCATCCTGGCTCTGATACCATCTTGTAGCGACCCGACCTCAGATGGTCAAGTCTCTGTGCTTCCGTGTCATCCCTGGATTGGTAATGCTGACACACACAGTACTCGAAGGATTTATAACAGAGTAGAAATCACACACTTATTACATTGAATGTCTCAAAAGAGAACTTATTACAATAATATGGCTTAAGGCCATCTAATACGATAACAGCGGAAGGCTTGGAAGATAAAGTGAGTCCATCAACTCCAACGGCATAGCTGAGCTGCACGGCAACGACCTATCGAGCCTTACTCCTTGTCTGAAAAGTCTGCAACATAATACGTTGCAGCCCGAGAACGGGTCAGCACATGGAATATGCTCGCAATGTAACACAATAGAGCAATAACAGAATAATGCTAACACTCCATGCATGTTTGGATGGTGGAAAGCTCTCTGATTCTGATTTGCGAAAAGCCAATTTTTCCCTACATCAAAGGAATAAGTTTTTATTTAACTATCATGGTGGTTGAAACATCATTGAGAAGGTATAACCCCAACTCAATCCCAATTAAAGTGATTAACAACCCAACAATATTAATTTAGAGTGATGAGATACATGTGAATACTCAGGTACTAGATACTCAGAATTGTCCATAACCGGGGACACGGCTAACCATGATTAGATTGTACACTCTGCAGAGGTTTGCGCACTTTTCCCCACTAGACTCGATCGCCTCCGTTGATTTCTCGCACTACATGGTGTTTGAGAAACGGATGACCGAGACACCTGATCTTCGAAACATTAACTCTCTACTCCGGGTAGACCATACCAAACCTACAAAACCGACTACCTGCTGATCCACCTCTTCCAGAGCTTCACGTAACTTACTCAACTATGCTAGAGCCCATAATAGCTTGTGGCTGCACACGGAAGTTTCTAGCATGAATAACCTCAGTTCCCTTTGAGCCTGGGTGGAGGTCCATAGGAAGATCACACGGGTACCCCGGGATTTCCAAAAAAATAAAACAGACAACACTGGGTTCCCCATGTGTCTCAATCCACCCAGATGTGTATTTAAGTTGCCACCTTAAGTTAACCATTGATTAACAATCTCACATCTGTCATGAATAACTCTCAAACCAACCACGTCTACGAGCATAGCATAGCAATATAAGCAACACGTAGAAGTAACTCCCAAGGGTTTGATAGTAACAGGGAAATAGGTTCCTACCTCATCATCTACTTCCCAACCCACAAATTAATGACATCCTAACCATGCAATGTTTGAGGGTTGAACTAATGCATAAAAACTGGGTATGAAAAGGGTATGATCAAAGTGTTACTTGCCTTGCTGACGATCCGTGAATCCTAGAGACTCGTAGTAACATGCTTCGCACTCCGGGAATTCTATCGCAAGCAAGCAATACATACATAAGCAACAAGCAAAGATGCACAAAACGAAACTTCAACTGAAAGAGGTTGACCGGAGAGTTCAACTCAAGAACTCCGGTTCACAAGAAGAATCAAACCAAACGAACAGCGAAACTCAAACGGCGAAAGAAACAAGATCCGTTTACTAATCTGGACTAGGGTCAAATTTTACAGAGGCAAAAACTTGTTTGAGTTGGCTATTCGGAAAGAGGGTTTTGAGATGAAACGCCAGGCGCTTGAATCGCCTGATTCCGATAAACGAGCGAAAAGTTATACTAGTTTGAACATCGGATCAGAAATCGCGACCGGAATAATCGCGGAATAAATCCGATAAAAGAAAACGACGAACGGCTAAACGAACGAACGTTCGTTAGTAGAAACTAAACGACGAACACGTTCGTTAGAACGAACGAACGAGCGAACGCTCAGAAAACAAATAAACCGGAGAATAAAACCGATCTATATAAAGAAACGGGGCTAGGGTTTTTTCTTAAAAAATCGAAGGGGTTTTCTTAAAAAAAACCGGCAACGAGGGGCTACCTCCGGCGAGGTCGTCCGGCGAGCGGGCGGCTCCGGCAGGGCTCGACGAGGGGCGGCGGGGTGGCGGCGGGAGTGGCGGCGGCGGCTAGAGGCGGCGGCGGCGACTCGGGGTTCGGGCTCCGGCTCGGGCTCCGGCTCCGGGAGGGGCGGCGGTGGTGACGGTGGTGGTTTAGAGGGGGGGGGGCGGCGGTATATAAAGGTTGGGGGTCCGACTTGGGGAGGGTTGGGCGTGAAGGCGGCGACCCGGACTCGGAGAGTCCCGTGGCGGCACGGAGGAGGCGGTGGCTGATCGGGGCTGGCTCAGTGGGCCCTTGGCCCGGTCGGTATGGTCCTTTTTTTTTAAACGTTCTGCCGAAAATTATAAAAATCCTAGAAAAATAAATAAAAATCTAAAAATACCAAAACAAGTTTTCTTTGTCTAAATAAAATATTTAGAACAAGATGAACTTTTCTTGGCCCCTAAAATGCAATTTTTAAAACATGCAAATTTTTCTCTAGGGCAAATAAAATTCCAAATAAATAAAATAAAATCCAAATAATGATTTTAACATTTTTCCTCCGATATTTCAATTATTTTTGGAGAAGTCATATTATCTCCCCTCATTTATTATTTAAACATGAAATATTTTACGAGAGAAAAATAATAAAATCAAAATCCTCGTCTTCATTATTTGATAAAATTCGAATATGAAAATCGGAAAATCTCCAACTCTCTCCGAGGGTCCTTGAGTTGCTTAGGATTTCGAGGATTGCAAACGAAAATGCAATAAAATATGGTATGCATGGATGACCTATGTATAACATGCCAAATTGAAAATTTGGGATGTTACATTTGATCTCCATCTTCGAGGTGTGGCATGATCACCTTCGTCACCGGCATGACACCATGATCTCCATCATCATGATCTCCATCATCGTGTCTTCATGAAGTTGTCTCGCCAACTATTACTTCTACTACTATGGCTAACGGTTAGCAATAAAGTAAAATAATTACATGGCGTTTTTCATTGACACGCAGGTCATATAATAAATTAAGACAACTCCTATGGCTCCTGACGGTTGTCATACTCATCGACATGCAAGTCGTGATTCCTATTACAAGAACATGATCAATCTCGTACATCACATATATATAATTCTTCACATCCTTTTGGCCATATCACATCACATAGCATACCCTACAAGAACAAGTTAGACGTCCTCTAATTGTTGTTGCATGTTTTACGTGGCTGCTATGGGTTTCTAGCAAGAACGTTTCTTACCTACGCAAAAGCCACAACGGTGATATGCCAATTACTATTTACCCTTCATAAGGACCCTCTTCATCGAATCTGATCCGACTAAAGTGGGAGAGACAGACACCCGCTAGCCACCTTATGCATCAAGTGCATGTCAGTCGGTGGAACCTGTCTCACGTAAGTGTACGTGTAAGGTCGGTCCGGGCCGCTTCATCCCACAATGCCGCCGAATCAAGATAAGACTAGTAACGGCAAGAAAATTGAACAAATCATCGCCCACAACTACTTTGTGTTCTACTCGTGCATAGAATCTACGCATAGACCTAGCTCATGATGCCACTGTTGGGGAACGTAGCAATAATTCAAAATTTTCCTACGTGTCACCAAGATCAATCTAGGAGATGCTAGCAACGAGAGAGAAGGAGTGCATCTTCATACCCTTGAAGATCGCTAAGCGGAAGTGTTACAAGAACGCGGTTGATGGAGTCGTACTCGCGATGATTCAAATCGCGGAAGATCCGATCTAGCGCCGAACGGACGGCGCCTCCGCGTTCAACACACGTACAGCCCGGGGATGTCTCCTCCTTCTTGATCCAGCAAGGGGAGAGGATAAGTTGAGGGAAAACTCCAGCAGCACGATGGCGTGGTGGCGATGGAGCTCGTGGTTCTCCAGCAGGGCTTCGCCGAGCACTACGGAGGAGGAGGAGGTGTTGGAGGAGGGAGGGGCTGCGCCAGGGAAGAGGTGCGGATGCCCTCCCACCCCTCCACTATATATAGGGGCATGTGAGAGAGGGGGAGGCGCCCTAGGGTTTCCCCTAGGGGGCGGCGGCCAAGCAGATTGGATCTCCCTAGGGAAAATCCTAGGGATACTTGCCCCCCAAGCCAAGCAGGTGGAGGCTTGCCTCCCAAGCCAGGTGGAGGCGCCCCACCTCCCCAAGTAACGTGGGAAAGGGTGTGGGGGGCGCACCAGCCCTTAGTGGGCTGGTTTGCCCCTTCCCCTTTGGCCCATGAGGCCCTCCAATACTTGCCGGGGCTCACGAAACACCTTTCGGTCATGCTGGCCATAGCCTTGTACCCCCAAAACACTTCCGGACTCCAATACCCTTCGTCCAATATATCAATCTTCACCGCCGGACCATTTCGGAACTCCTCGTGACGTCCGGGATCTCATCAGGGACTCCAAACTACCTTCGGTAACCACATACTATTTCCCATAACAACTCTAGCATCACCGAACCTTAAGTGTGTAGACCCTGCGGGTTCCGGAACCATGTAGACATAACCGAGTCACCTCTCCGGCCAATAACCAATAGCGGGATCTGGATACCCATATTGGCTCCCACATGTTCCACGATGATCTTATCGGATGAACCACGATGTCAAGGATTCAAGCAATCCCGTATACAGTTCCCTTTGTCAATCGGTACGTTACTTGCCCGAGATTCGATCGTCGGTATCCCAATACCTCGTTCAATCTCGTTACCGGCAAGTCACTTTACTCGTTCCGTAAAGCATGATCCCTTGACTAACTCCTTAGTCACACTGAGCTCATTATGATGATGCATTACCGAGTGGGCCCAGAGATACCTCTCCGTTATACGGAGTGACAAATCCCAGTCTCGATTCGTGCCAACCCAACAGACACTTTCGGAGATACCTGTAGTGCACCTTTATAGCCACCCAGTTACATTGTGACGTTTGGTGCACCCAAAGCATTCCTACGGTATCCGGGAGTTGCACAATCTCATGGTCTAAGGAAATGATACTTGACATTAGAAAAGCTCTTAGCAAACGAACTACACGATCTTGTGCTATGCTTAGGATTGGGTCTTGTCCATCACATCATTCTCCTAATGATGTGATCCCGTTATCAATGACAACCAATGTCCATGGTCAGGAAACCATAACCATCTATTGATCAATGAGCTAGTCAACTAGAGGCTTACTAGGGACATGTTGTCGTCTATGTATTCACACATGTATTACGGTTTCCAGTTAATACAATTATAGCATGAACAATAGACAAATATCATGAACAAGGAAATACAATAATAACCATTTTATTATTGCCTCTAGGGCAAATTTCCAACAGTCTCCCACTTGCACTAGAGTCAATAATCTAGTTCACATCACTATGTGATTTTAATGAATCCAACACCCATGGGGTTTGTTCATATCTCGCTTGTGAGAGAGGTTATTAGTCAACGGGTCTGAACCTTTCAGATCCGTGTATGCTTTACAAATCTCTATGTCAACTTGTAGATGCAGCTACCACGCGCTACTTGGAGCTATTCCAAATAACTGCTCTACTATACGAATCCGGTTTACTACTCAGAGTCATCTGGATTAGTGTCTTGCATCGACGTAACCCTTTACGACGAACTCCTTTACCACCTCCATAATCGAGAAAATTCCTTAGTCCACTAGTTACTAAGGATAAGTTCGACCGCTGTCATGTGATCCATTCCTGGATCACTCTTGTACTATAGTGACTCATGGCAAGGCACACTTCAAAGCGGTACACAGCATAAGCGTCTTGTAGAGCCTACATCTAAAGCATAGGGGACAACCTTCGTCCTTTCTCTCTCTTTCGCCGTGGTCATGTTTTGAGTCTTACTCAATACTCACACCTTGTAACACAGCCAATAACTCCTTCTTTGCTGATCTATTTGAACTCCTTCAAAATCTTGTCACGGTATGTACTCATTTGAAAGTACTATTAAGTGTTTTTTATCTATCCTTATAGATCTTGATGCTCAATGTTCAAGTAGCTTAATCCAGGTTTTCCATTGAAAAACACCTTTCAAATAACCCTATATGCTTTCCAGAAATTCTACAGCATTTCTGATCAACAATATGTTAACAGCATATACTTATCAGAAATTCTTTAGTGCTCCCACTCACTTCTTTGGAAATACAAGTTTCTCATAAACATTGTATAAACCCAAAATCTTTGATCATCTCATCAAAGCGTATATTCCATCTCCGAGATGCTTACTCCAATCCTTAGAAGGATTACTGGAGCTTTGCACACTTGTTAGCATCTTTCAGGATTGACAAAACCTTCTGGTTGTATCACATACAACCTTTCCTCAAGAAAATCGTCGAGGAAAAAAATGTTTTGACATCCTATCTGCAAGATTTCATAAATAGTGCAGTAGCTGATAATATAATTCCAACAGACTCTTAGCATCGCTACGAGTGAGAAAGCCTCATCGTAGTCAACTCCTTGAACTTGTCGGAAAACATCTTAGCGACAAGTCAAGCTTTCTTAATGCTGACACTTACCATCATTGTCCGTCTTCCGTTTAAAAAAATCCATCTGTACTCAACAGCCTTACGACCATCGAGTGGTTCTTCCAAAGTCTATACTTTGTTTTCATACATGGATCCTCTCTCGGATTTTATGGCCTCGAGCCATTCGTCGGAATCCTGGCCCACCATCGCTTCTCCATAGCTCGTAGGTTCATTGTTGTCTAGCAACATGACTTCCAAGATAGGATTACATACCACTCTGAAATAGTACGCATCCTTGTCGACCTACGAGGTTTGGTAGTGACTTGATCTGAAGTTTCATGATCACTATCATCAGCTTCCACTTCAATTGGTGTAGGCGCTACAGGAACAACTTCCTGTGCCCTGCTACACACTGGTTGAAGTGACGGTTCAATAACCTCATCAAGTCTCCACCATCCTCCCACCCAATTCTTTCGAGAGAAACTTTTCCTCGAGAACGAAACCGTTTCTAGAAACAATCACTTTTTCTTCTGGATCTGAAACAGGAGGTATACCCAACTGTTTTGGGTATTCTATGAAGATGCATTTATTCGCTTTGGGTTCGAGCTTATCAGCCTGAAACTTTTTCACATAAGTGTCGCTGCCCCAAACTTTTAAGAAACGACAGCTTAGGTTTCTCTAAACCATAGTTCATACGGTGTCGTCTCAACGAAATTACGTGGTGCCCTATTTAAAGTGAACGCGGTTGTATCTAATGCCTAACCCATAAACGATAGTGGTAATTCGATAAGAGACATCATGGTTTGCACCACATCCAATAGGGTGCAGCTATGATGTTCGGACACACCATCACACTATGGTGTTCCAGGCGGCATTAGTTGTGAAACAATTTCCACAATGTCTTAGTTGTGTACCAAACACGTAACTCAGATATTCATCTCTATGATCATATCATAGACATTTTATCCTCTTGTCACGACGATCTTCAACTTCACTCTGAAATTACTTGAACCTTTCAATAATTCAGACTTGTGTTTCATCAAGTAAATATACTTAGAATCTACTCAAATCATCTGTGAAGTAAGAGCATAACGATATTCACTGCGTGCCTCATCACTCATTGGATTGCACACATCAAATGTATTACTTCCAACAAGTTTCTCTCTTGTTTCATCTCACTGAAAACGAGGCCTTTAAGTCATCTTGCCCATGTGGTATGATTTTCATGTCTCAAGTGATTCAAAATCAAGTGAGTCCAAACAATCCATCTCCATGGAGTTTCTTCATGCGTATAAACCAATAGACATGGTTCGCATGTCTCAAACTTTTCAAAAAACGAGTGAGTCCAAAGATCCATCAACATGGAGCTTCTTCATGCGTTTTATACCAATATGACTCAAATGGCGATTGCCACAAGTATGTGGTACTATCATTACTATCTTATATCTTTTGGCATGAACATGTGTATCACTACGATCGAGATTCAATGAACCATTCATTTTAGGTGCAAGACCATTGAAGGTATTATTCAAAGAAACAGAGTAACCATTATTCTCCTTAAATGAATAACCGTATTGCGATAAACATAATCCAATCATGTCTATGCTCAACGCAAACACCAAATAACAATTATTTAGGTTTAACACCAACTCGATGGTAGAGGGAGCACATTATTGGGAAGTTGCAGGAATCATTCTAATATTTATGTTTCTTACAATTTGGTCTAGCACATGTAGGTCCTGATATCAAAGTCTTAGACCCACTATTCGACCCATTTTGCATATGGGGAAATGAGATGTCCATGAATATCAGTCAAGTCAAGAAACTCAGAAAGATTGTTAGGATGAAGAAACTTGCGACGAATAACAAGATCTTTGTTTGCACAATGAAGAAGACATCAGTCGACTATAGGATGGTACCAACTCTTTTACCTTGTTTTACCGCTTGCGCCATTTCAAAATTTACAACAGCGATTTATGCATAGCTTTGTTTTTAGTACTTTTCAAAGCAGTTTACTGATGATTACCTCTCAAACCACCTGCATGGTCAAGTGGCGAGGAAGGTATTCATTCAACACCCACGGTACAATATTGAAGTCTTGCTCAAGAGGACGAAGGTTGGGCGGGAAATTATCCATAGCCACTGGCCTAAAGTTGCAAGGACATTCAACATCACTGAAGGCTCAATATTTGCCTTCCGTCATAGCGATTTCCCAGATGAGATTCATCTGTCTATTTACCATGTATGATGCTACTTTCCAAAGGTTTTTGATGATGCATGTGAAACTTGGTGATGTTGTGTAATGGCGTAACTGAGTGCCCAAGCTATCTAATGTAATTCGCTTATGAAATCCTGGTTGCTTTTACACGGATATGAAATATCTGGCGTATTTTATAAGAAATATCAGTTTGATTAGTACATGGATTATCAATAATAGGCTAATTACCCTGCTTATTGGGGTTTTCTATTGCAAATGGTTATTCAGTCAACACCGTGGGCGATGAACTCAAACAACCCGCATGGTTTCTAGAAAGTAGGCGTGTTCGATCAACTAACAATCACACACAACTTCCGGCAGTGAACTGTTTGCGTTAGGCCACCTTGCACAAACGTTTCCACACAAAGAACTGTGTGGGATGTACATACCTACGAAAATGATTTCTGGGATTCACCATGTGGGATGTACATACCTACGGAAATGATTTCTGGGATTCACTGTGTGGGATGTACATACCTACAGAAATGATTTATGGGATTCACCGTGTGGGATGTACATACCTACGAAAATGATTGGGTTTCGATGCCTCGCCCGATCGCACACGGCCCCAGCCTGGGTCCTAGGAGGGCCTATCCCCGACGATTTCTGGGTCGTGTGGGAAGGACCTAGTAGGATATCACAAGCTTGAGCATTGTATTGCAGCATCTTCAACTCTTCCGCGGTAGCTTCACGGTTCGATTCTCTCCCATCGAAGAATTCACCTTGCAAGCCAATACACACAATAGCCCAAAAGGCCGGGTTATGTCCAAGAATATGCGTTTTCATCTTATGCTTCCAACTAGAAAAATTAGTACCATCAAAGTAAGGACCTCTACGGTGGTAATTTCCCTCGCTAGACGCCATACTCTCCTAGGTTGTGAAACCAAGGCTATGACCACCAAAAGCTATGGAAATCAAAGCAAATGGAGACCAAAGATCTGATACCACTTGTAGGATCGAAGTATGTCTAGAGGGGGGGGGGTGATTAGACTACTTGACCAAATAAAAATCTAGCCTTTTCCCAATTTTAGTTCTTGGTAGATTTTAGCAACTTAGAACAAGTCAAGCAATATTAACACGATTCAAGCAAGCATGCAAAGAGTGTACGAGCAGCGGAAAGTAAAGCATGCAACTTGCAAGAATGTAAAGGGAAGGGTTTGGAGGATTCAAACGCAATTGGAGACACGGATGTTTTTGTCGTGGTTCCGATAGGTGGTGCTATCATATATCCACGTTGATGGAGACTTCAACCCATGAAGGGTAACAGTTGCGCGAGTCCACGGAGGGCTCCACCCACGGAGAGTCCACGAAGAAGCAACCTTGTCTATCCCACCATGGCCATCGCCCATGAAGGACTTGCCTCACTAGCGGTAGATCTTCACGAAGTAGGTGACCTCCTTGCCCTTACAAACTCCTTGGTTCAACTCCACAATCTTGTCGGAGGCTCCCAAGTGACACCTAGCCAATCTAGGAGACACCACTCTCCAAGAAGTAACAAATGGTGTGTTGATGATGAACTCCTTGCTCTTGTGCTTCAAATGATAGTCTCCCCAACACTCAACTTTCTCTCACAGGATTTGGATTTGGTGGAAAGAAGATTGGATTGGAAAGCAACTTGGGGAAGGCTAGAGTTCAAGATTCATATGGTAGGAATGGAATATCTTCGCCTCAACACAAGTGTAGGTGGTTCTCTCTCAGAAAATGTAGGTTGGAAGTGTAGGTTCGTTCTGATGGCTCTCTCCACGAATGAAAAGGAGGTGGATGGGTATTTATAGCCTCCACACAAAATCTAACCGTTACACACAATTTGCCAAACTCGATGGGACCGAATTGATAAACTTGGTCGGACCGATACAGCAAATCTAGTGACCGTTAGGATTTTCGGTGGGACTGACATGCAACTCGGTAGGACCGATATGGTTAGGGTTAGGGCATAACGTAATCTCGGTGAGACTGATTACACAAACTCGGTGGGACCGATTTTGGTAATAAGCTAACCAGAGAGTTGGTCAGGTAAACTCGGTGGGAACGATTCGCTCATTTTGGTTAGACCGAAATGTTACAAAAGGGAAACAGAGAGTTTACATTGCAACCTCGGTGGGACCGATCGCTCATCTCGGTGAGACCGAAACATTACGAAGGAAAACAGAGAGATTACAATCCCATCTCTGTGAGACCGAGATCCCTATCGGTGAGACCGATTTGCCTAGGGTTTGTGGCAGTGGCTATGACATCTGAACTCGGTGGCGCCGAATAGAAAGAATCAGTGGGGCCGAGTTTGAATTTTGGTTTAGGTCATATGTGGATGTGAGAAAGTAGTTGAGGGTTTTGGAGTATATCACTAAGCACTTTGAGCAAGAGCCTCATTAAGCAACACCTCATCCCTCCTTGATAGTATTGGCTTTTCCTATAGACTCAATGTGATCTTGGATCACTAAAATAAAAAATGTAGAGTCTTGAACTTTGAGCTTGAGCCAATCCTTTTGTCCTTAGTATTTTGAGGGGTCCACTTTTCTCATCCATGCCATGCCAATCATTGAGCTTTCCTGAAATATTAGTCTTGAAATAGCATTAGCTCAATGAACTATATGTTGTTAGGAATTACCAAAACCACCTAGGGATAGTTGCACTTTCAATCTCCCCCCTTTTTGGTAATTGATGACAACATATAGATCAAAGCTTCGACAAATGATAATAAGAGTGAAAAACATTGTTGCTTTGAGAAGTATGTGAAAAGCAAGAGCTCCCCCTAAATTTGTGCATAGTTTAATATTTGCTTTGGACTGCAAATGCACAATGAGTTGGGATAATGGGTTACTCTTCCATGTCACATATATCTTGGTAGAGCGCTCAACATAATAATAATTAAAATACATGCACTCATCACCAAGCAAAGTGAGTGATCATATGGAATATGAAGGGATAATGTCATCCAACAAACATAAAGGTAGTATATGATCAAACACATGATCATCCAAGTATCACATGCAAGCATAAAGTATCTCAAACAAGCAAATGACAAAGTTCAACCACGAAAAAGAGCAAGAGAGAACAAAAAGCAACACTCTCTCTCGAAGCCTATGATCTATACATTTTCTCCCCCTTTGGCAACAAGTTACCTAAAAGTTCATAAAAATGCATAGTGCTAGATCGACACTCAGGATTGGTCTTCAGGTGGTGGTGTAGACAGAACTCCAAGGACGAAAGTGTCAGTTGATGTAGTTGGAGCTGGTGGTGTAGGTGCTGGAGCTGGTGGTACTAAGGCTATAGCTGGTGCAGATGAAGTTGCTCTGGTGTCTGTGACAGGCATAGCAGCGGATCTCTGACCTCTGGGCACTCTAGCAAAAGCATCAGTGGTTGTCTTGCCCTTCTTCTCCTGCACTTCCTCCTGAAGTTGCTCAACGACATACTGTATCTCAGTGAACTTCACATCTAAGTCATAGAACTTCTGCTCCATGATCCTCTCCATGCTCTCCTGGTTTTGAGCCAGGGTGACCAGTCCCTTCTCAATCCTCAGAGTGGAGGCAATCAAGTAGCCAAGCTGATCTTGCTTGACCTTCAGAAGATACTGAGATGCCTCTTCCATGATTGGCATCTTTGCAGCTTTCTCAGTCCTTGCCTTCTCCCTCTTTGCTTGTGCTTGCATAGAAGATGGTTCATTTTCATCCATCACCATAGTGTTATCCTCAAAGTCTGGGTAGATGGGTAGGTGCTCCTTGTCCAGCAGATATGTGCCAGTGCCCATCTTGGAGTTGATCAGCTCCTGAATCTGTGGTACCCACAACTCCTCTTCTGATCTGCAGCTGTCCTCTTTATGGTTTCCACAATTAGGCTCATGACCTTGAACTTCTGTGGAACATCAAAAATGTGCAGTAAGTTGATGGAGTGACCTCTGATCATCCTATGATCATCAGACTTGGGCAGAAGTGTGTGCCTGAGGATCCAGTTGATTGTGGGCAGTCCTAACAACAAGTGTTTCACTAATCCAAACTGGTGAGTCTCAATATCTGCATCTGGAATCTCCTTGTACATGCTAGCCATGGAGTTGTGATCCTTCTTCTTCTTGGCATAGACATCCAAGTCATCTTCTTGCTCTTCTGGGGCATTGATCAACTGAGCCCATTCTGCAATTGTTGACTGGTACCTAGTGCCTTCAGACATCCAGACAATCCTTCCATCTGGGTAGAAGTGAGTTGTGGAGTAGAACTGCATGATGAGCTCATCATTCCATTTTGTGAGCTTTTGAGCCACAAACTCATCAACTCCACAAGCCTTGAAACTATCAAAGACTCCAGGATAGTGCTCTTCATTCTCCTTGATCTACTCCCAGTTGACCCATCTCATGTCACACACTATTGGCTTCTTGTCAAGCAACACTGTCTCATAGAAGTCCTGTTGTTCCTTGGTATGGAACCTGTAATCCACAGCAGTTCTTCTTCTGGTGGCATATGGATCTGACTCTCTCCATAGCCTCAATCCTGAATCCTTCCTTATCTTCATGTTCTCAGCTACTGGATGAACATCATTGTGATCTGGAATTTTTGGCTTCAACTTCCTCAAGACTTGTGACTCATCATCTTCTTCTTCCATTGCAGCTTCAGGCACTGGGGCCTTGTTCTTCTCTGCTGCTGGGATGTTCCTGGTGCTCCTCTTGGGTGCAGTTTTGGGTTTTGGAGCAGCTGGCTTGGGAGTTTCTTTGGGCTTAGATGAAGCAGCCCCTCATCTTATGGCATCTCCCATGAGCTTTTGTGCCTTAGGTGCTGGTGCAGCAATCTCTTCTTCTTCCTCTTCAGAGTCTCTCATCATAGAGGGCTTGCCTAGAACTCTGGCAGTGGTCTTCTTGACCCTCTCTTTCCTCTTCTTGCCATCTCCAGCTTCCTTGGGTTCAAGAGTGAACACCATTGTCTCTCCTGTGGCAACTTTCCTCGGCTTAGACATTGGCTGTTTTCCTGCTGGCCTCTTGGTCTTCAGACCTGGCTTAGTTGCAGCAGATGTGCTATATTCCTTTTTGAGCACTTTCTTCTTTGAGGTGGCTTCTTCCTCCTCAGCCACATAGTCCTCATCCTCTGAATCTGAGGTTCTTTTCTTGCTGGCTCTTGTGGCGGCCTTTGGCAAGTTGTCGGGTGTGCTCCTGCTTCCATCATCTGAGCTGTGATACGTCTCCAACGTATCTATAATTTTTTATTGCTCCATGCTATATTAGCTACTGTTTTGGACTATATTGGGCTTTATTTTCCACTTTTATGTTACTTTTGGGACTAACCTATTAACCGGAGGCCCAGCCCAGAATTGCTGTTTTTTTGCCTATTTCAGTGTTTCGAAGAAACATAATATCCAACGGAGTCCAAACGGAATGAAACCTTCGGGAACATGATTTTCTCATCAGATATGATCCAGGAGACTTGGACCCTCCGTCAAGAAAGCCACGAGGCGGTCACGAGGGTGGAGGGCCCGCCCCCCCTAGGGCACGCCCCTGCCTCGTGGGCCCCTCGAAGCTCCACCGACGTACTCCTTCCTCCTATATATACCTACGTACCCCCCAAACGATCAGATACGGAGCCAAAAACCTAATTCCACCGCCGCAACCTTCTGTACCCACGAGATACCATCTTGGGCCTCTTTCGGAGCTCCACCGGAAGGGGAATCAATCACGGAGGGCTTCTACATCATCACCATAGCCCCTCCGATGAAGTGTGAGTAGTTTACTTCAGACCTTCGGGTCCATAGTTAGTAGCTAGATGGCTTCTTCTCTCCTTTTGGATCTCAATACAATGTTCTCCCCCTCTCTCGTGGAGATCTATTCGATGTAATCTTCTTTTTGCGGTGTGTTTGTTGAGACCGATGAATTGTGGGTTTACTTGTATCGGACGTGATGCCTATATACATGATCATACCTAGATATTCTCATAACTATGCTCAATTCTGTCAATTACTCAACAGTAATTTGTTCACCCACCATAGAAATACTTATGCTCTTGAGAGAAGCCACTAGTGAAATCTATGGCCCCCAGGTCTATTCTCATCATATCAATCTCCAATCACTTTATTATTTTCTTTGCTTTCTTACTTTTACTTTTTATTTTACTTTGCATCTTTATATCAAAAATACCAAAAATATTATCTATCATCTCTATCAGATCTCACTCCCGTAAGTGGCCGTGAAGGGATTGACAACCCCTAATCGCGTTGGTTGTGTTGAGCTATTTGTTTTGTGTAGGTACGAGGGACTCGCGCGTGGCCTCCTACTGGATTGATACCTTGGTTCTCAAAAACTGAGGGAAGTACTTACGCTACTTTGCTGCATCATCCTCTCCTCTTCGGGGAAATCCAACACAGTGCTCAAGAGGTAGCAAGAAGAATTTCTGGCGCCGTTGCCGGGGAGTCTACGCAAAAGTCAACATACCAAGTACCCATCACAATCCCTATCTCTCGCATTACATTATTTGTCATTTGCCTCTCGTTTTCCTCTCCCCCACTTCACCCTTTCCGTTTTATTTGCCCTCTCTTTTCCGTTCGCCTTGATGTCTTTCTTGGCTCGTTTTCTCGCTTGGTTGAAATAGTTGAGTATTTATTCCTAAACAGAGAAGCTAATATCTATGGATCCTCATCCGCTTGCCAATATTTTTAAGAGATCCAATTATGATGAACAAATTCCTAGTGATTTGGATGCACTAGATTATGTTTATAAACTTTTGCCTGAAATCCGTAAATCTGAAAATTGTGATGAAGTGCTTCACGATAGATCTTTGAATAAAAAGCATGATTGCAATGATTTTATTATAAATTCTATTGATGTAAATTATGCTAATAATATGCAAAACCCTAAGCTTGGGGATGCTAGTTTTGCTATGTCCAATAGTCATGATTGGGGAGATTCTTCTTATGATCTTTAAAATTTATTTAAGCCCCATGATGAATATAAGATTGATAATAGTGTTTGCAATAATATTGAAAGTGGGTTTGGAAGAGTGTCAACTTTAGATCCCACATATTTGGATAACATTCAGTCTTATGAAATTTTTGATAAAAGTGGGCTTGGAGAAATCATGACTGTAGTTAATGATAATCCCACTAATTTGGAAGAGTGTCAACTTCGCATGCATGTGGATCGTGTTGAGAATATGTTATGTGATAGCTATATTGTTGAATTTTCTTATGATCCTACATGTAATTATTGTGAGAGAGGAAAATATGGTTATAGAAGTTTTTATGTTACTAAATTACCTCTCGTTATGCTGAGATTGCTATCGTCTCTTTGTTCTTCCTTGCATATGCTAATTTTTGCTTGCTATGATAATTTGTTTGCTTATAAAATGCCTATGCATAGGAAGTATGTTAGACTTATATGTGTTTGTCATGTGTTTTATGATGCTCTTTTTGCGCTTCAATTCTTGTCTTTCTTGTGAGCATCATTAAAGTTATCATTGCCTAGCTAAAAAGGCTTTAAAGAAAAGCGCTTGTTGGGAGACAACCCAATATTTTTCCTTGCTGCTTAGTAATAAATAATCCATCTACCTTCTTTTTAGATGTGTTTTTATCTTTTAATTAGTGTTTTTGCCAAGTTAAACCTATAGGATCTTCTTGGATGATAGTTATTTGATCCTGCTGTAATTTCCAGAAACTTTGCGCTCAGTGCCTGAATTGTTAAAAATCACCAGAACGTGATAAAATATTGATTCCAATCGCTGCTGATAAATAAACAAATTTCCCAGGTCGTACTATTTTGGCTGATGTTTTGGAGTTCCAGAAGTTTGCGTTAGTTACAGATTACTACAAACTGTTCTGTTTTTGATAGATTCTGTTTTTCGTGGGTTGTTTGCTTATTTTGATGAATCTATGGCTAATAAAATAGTTTATAATCCATAGATAAGTTGGAATAAAGTGGGTTTAACACCAATATAAATAAAGAATGAGTTCATTACAGTATCTTGAAGTGGTCTTTTGTTTTCTTTCGCTAACGGAGCTTACGAGATTTCTGTTGAGTTTTGTGTTGTGAAGTTTTCAACTTTTGGGAGAAATCTTTTGATGGATTATGGAACAAGGAGTGGCAAGAGCCTAAGCTTGGGGATGCCCATGGCACCCCCAAGATAATCCAAGGACACCAAAAAGTCAAAGCTTGGGGATGCCCCGGAAGGCATCCCTCTTTCGTCTACTTCCATCGGTAATTTTACTTGGAGCTATATTTTTATTCACCACATGACATGTGTTTTGCTTGGAGCGTCTTGTATGATTTGAGTCTTTTCTTTTTAGTTTACCACAATCATCCTTGCTGTACACACCTTTTGAGAGAGCCATACATGAATTGGAATTTGTTAGAATACTCACTGTGCTTCACTTATATCTTTTGAGCTATATAGTTTTGCTCTAGTGCTTCACTTACATCTTTTAGAGCACGGTGATGGATTTGTTTTATAGAAACTATTGATCTCTCATGCTTCACTTAGATTATTTTGAGAGTCTTAAATAGCATGGTAATTACTTAAAAATCTTAATATGCTTGGTATTCAAGATTTGTAAAACTTTCTTTTGAGTGTGTTGAATACTAAGAAAAGTTTGATGCTTGATAATTGTTTTGAGATATGAGGATGGTGATATTAGAGTCATGCTAGTTGAGTAGTTGTGAATTCGAAGAATACTTGTGTTAAAGTTTGTGATTCCTGTAGCATGCACGTATGGTGAACCGTTATGTGATGAAGTCGGAGCATGATTTATTTATTGATTGTCTTCCTTACGAGTGGCGGTCGGGGACGAGCGATGGTCTTTTCCTACCAATCTATCCCCCTAGGAGCATGCGCGTAATACTTTGCTTTGATAACTTCTAGATTTTTGCAATAAGTATATGAGTTCTTTATGACTAATGTTGAGTCCATGGATTATACACATTTTTCCTTCCTTCCACCATTGCTAGCCTCTCTAATACCGCGCACCTTTCGCGGTATCATACACCCACCATATACCTTCCTCAAAACAGCCACCATACCTACCTATCATGGCATTTCCATAGCCATTCCGAGATATATTGCCATGCAACTTTCCACCGTTCCGTTTATTATGACACGCTCCATTATTGTTATATTGCTAGCATGATCAGGTAGTTGACATCGTATTTGTGGCAAAGCCACCGTTCATAATTCTATCATACATGTCACTCTTGATTCATTGCATATCCCGGTGCACCGCCGGAGGCATTCACATAGAGTCATATTTTATTCTAAGTATTGAGTTGTAGTTGTTGATCTATAAGAAAAATAAAAGTGTGATGATCATCATTTTTAGAGCATTGTCCCAAGTGAGGAAAGGATGATGGAGACTATGATTCCCCCATAAGTCGGGATGAGATTCCGGACGAAAAATAAAAAAAAGAGAAAGAAAAGTGGCCATAAAAAAAGGAAAAGGCCCAAATAAAAAAATTAGAAAAATGAGAGAAAAAGAGAGAAGGGACAATGTTACTATCCTTTTACCACACTTGTGCTTCAAAGTAGCACTATGATCTTCATGATAGAGAGTCTCTCATTTTGTCACTTTCATATACTAGTGGGAATTTTTCACTATGTAACTTGGCTTGTATATTCCAATGATGGGCTTCCTCAAATTGCTCTAGGTCTTCGTGAGCAAGCGAGTTGGATGCACACCCACTTAGTCTTTGTTGTTGAGCTTTCATATACTTATAGCTCTAGTGCATCCGTTGCATGGCAATCCCTACTCACTCACATTGATATCTATTGATGGGCATCTCCATAGCCCGTTGATACGCCTAGTTGATGTGAGACTATCTTCCCCTCTTTTGTCTTCTCCACAACCACCATTCTATTCCACATATTGTGCTATATACAGGGCTCACGCTCATGTAGTGCGTGAATATTGAAAAAGTTTTGAAAATGTTAAAGTACGAAACAATTGCTTGGCTTGTCATCGGGGTTGTGCATGATTTAAATACTTTGTGTGGTGAAGATAGAGCATAGCCAGACTATACAATTTTGTAGGGATAACTTTCTTTGGCCATGTTATTTTGAGAAGACATAATTGCTTTGTTAGTATGCTTGAAGTATTATTATTTTTATGTCAATATGAACTTTTGTCTTGAATCTTTCGGATCTGAATATTCATACCACAATTAAGAAGATTTACATTGAAATTATGCCAAGTAGCACTCGCATCAAAAATTCTCTTTTTATCATTTACCTACTCGAGGACGAGCAGGAATTAAGCTTGGGGATGCCTGATACGTCTCCAACGTATCTATAATTTTTGATTGCTCCATGCTATATTATCTACTGTTTTGGACTATATTGGGCTTTATTTTCCACTTTATATTACTTTTGGGACTAACCTATTAACCAGAGGCACGGCACAGAATTGCTGTTTTTTTGCCTATTTCAGTGTTTCGAAGAAACGGAATATCAAACGGAGTCCAAACGGAATGAAACCTTCGGGAACGTGATTTTCTCATCAGATATGATCCAGGAGACTTTGACCCTCCGTCAAGAAATCCACGAGGCGGTCACGAGGGTGGAGGGCGCGTCCCCTGCCTCGTGGGCCCCTCGAAGCTCCACCGACGTACTCCTTCCTCCTATATATACCTATGTACCCCCAAACGATCAGATACGGAGCCAAAAACCTAATTCCACCGATGCAACCTTCTGTACCCACGAGATCCCATCTTGGGTCCTGTTCCGGAGCTCCACCGGAAGGGGAATCGATCATGGAGGGCTTATACATCATCACCATAGCCCCTCCGATGAAGTGTGAGTAGTTTACTTCAGACCTTCGGGTCCATAGTTAGTAGCTAGATGGCTTCTTCTCTCTTTTTGGATCTCAATACAATGTTCTCCCCCTTCTCATGGAGATCTATTCGATGTAATCTTCTTTTTGCGGTGTGTTTGTTGAGACCGATGAATTGTGGGTTTATGATCAAGTTTATCTATGAACAATATTTGAATCTTCTCTGAATTCTTTTATGTATGATTGGTTATCTTTGCAAGTCTCTTGAATTATCAGTTTGGTTTGGCCTACTAGATTGGTTTTTCTTGCAATGGGAGAAGTGCTTAGCTTTGGGTTCAATCTTGCGGTGTCCTTTCCCAAAGGATGTGAGAAGGGGCAGCAAAGGCACGTATTGTATTGTTGCCGTCGAGGATAACAAGATGGTTTTTTATCATATTGCATGAATTTATCCCTCTACATCATGTCATCTTGCTTAAGGCGTTACTCTGTTTTCATTAACTTAATACTCTAGATGCATGCTTTGGATAGCGGTCGATGAGTGGAGTAATAGTAGTAGATGCGAGCAGAGTCGGTCTACTTGTCTCAGACGTGATGCCTATATAAATGATCATACCTAGATATTCTCATAACTATGCTCAATTCTGTCAATTGCTCAATAGTAATTTGTTCACCCACCGTAGAAATACTTATGCTCTTGAGAGAAGCCACTAGTGAAATATATGGCCCCGGGTCTATTCTCATCATATCAATCTCCAATCACTTTATTATTTGCTTTGCTTTTTTACTTTTACTTTTTATTTTACTTTGCATCTTTATATCAAAAATACCAAAAATATTATCTATCATCTCTATCAGATCTCACTCCCGTAAGTGAGCGTGAAGGGATTGACAACCCCTAATCGCGTTGGTTGCGTTGAGCTATTTGTTTTGTGTAGGTACGAGGGACTCGTGCGTGGCCTCCTACTGGATTGATACCTTGGTTCTAAAAAATTGAGGGAAATACTTACGCTACTTTGCTGCATCATCCTCTCCTCTTCGGGGAAATCCAACGCAGTGCTCAAGAGGTAGCAGCTGCTAGAGGGACTAGTGCCCTCACTCATGTGAACCTGCTCCTCTGACTTGTTCTGACTGTCACTCTGGTCTAACATGATGCAAACACAGACAGCTGACCCTGTGAATAGGTTATAGATGAGGTAGAGTGGATGAGCATCACAAAGTGCAGAGGTTTTTGCAAAAGAATGAATCAAAAACTTAGTTTTAGTTTTCCACAGAAAGCATTTCGGATCTACCGATTTGAAATCTCGGTGATACCGAAGCAGCTGTTGGAACCTAAACTAGTGAACTCGGTCAGACCGAGTCACAGTTTGGTGGCACCGAGACTGCTAGGGTTTCACAAAGACTTGAACTCGGTCACACCGATTTGCAATTCTCGGTCAGACCGAGAATCACATGTGCAATGGCCTGAGCCGAATCAGTGGGACCGATTTCAACAACTCGGTCGGTCCGAGATGGTTTCGGCGGAAACCTAACCCTATATTTTCAATCCACAACTAAACTACGGAGTGTTTTCATTGGATAGAGTGATCTCAATCGTGGCAAGATATATGGCAAAACAATGTGCTGGGGAATCAGAGTGAGATCAGCACAAGGATCAAGTCCATACCCTAGTGCGGCGATGAACTTGCTACGGCGGCAACGACGGAGACGATCCCATTGACGGCGGCGGAGACCAGCGACTGGAGGCGGCTGGCGATGAGGAGGACGATCCGGAGACCCAGGGAGGCAGAGCAGGCTGAGCGCGGGCGAAGGAGTTCAGAAAATTTTCCAAATTTTGGCCCGTGGGTATGTATAGCCTGACCCTGTCGGTGTGACCGAGTGGAACAACTCGGTGACACCGAGATGCATAACTGCAAGCAGTTACTGCAACTCGGTGTGATCGAAAAGTTCAAATCGGTTGCACCAAGATTGAAAACCTAGATCGACTTAGTGATCTCGGTATGACCGAAAGGGATGAATCGGTCAGACCGAAACGCACAAAGAAGTTTTGGAAGTTTAAGTCTATGAAGAATCGGGGACTCCGAGTGCTCCTCACACAGAGTGGTTCGAATCTGACTTGATCAAACTTTGTGATGCAGCATGAATAGAGTTTGAGACGAGAAGAGCATAGATAGCTAGAGAAGGTTCTTAGGCATTCTTGTCCGTCCACTTGGCAAGAGAAAAATAAAACAATCAATCAAAACAACAAGTGGATGTCCTCGAATGAGTAAATTATGCAACCAACATCCTCACACAATAAAATGGCAAATGAAATATGTGGCAAAGCATGCACAACCAATTCTAGCATCTATCAAGCAATTGGCGATGACTAGGTCGTCTATATATGAGTATATTGACTTAGGAGTCAAATGATAACATTTGATCATAGGTCATACTCATCGTTTAAGCACAAGTGGGGTTGCTACTTTTACATAAAGCATTGTTGTGTTCACACCATTAGAGTTGCTTTAGCTCAATTCTTAGAGTAAAGCTCCCCCTAGATGTGAGATCCCCCCTAAGAGGGATGAACTAACCTTGGGTTTTGTCGATGATGACTTCATGTAGGTGTTGAAGATGTGGATGCTCTATGTTGATGTAGATCATTCGGAGCTATCCTTTGGAGTGAGTTGCACTTTCAATACCTAACGGGTTAGTCCCACAAGGAACAAACAAGGACATCCATAGACATAGAGTGATGCACACACAAGATGATGTCTATGAGAGCATTAGGTTACCTTGTCCCTTGTCTTACCACTAAGAGGGTTTGTGACTCCTTGAACTAGTGCAAGATGTGGAGGTTGATTGCACTTGTTCTTGCCAAAATGATAAGAGTGAAGTATGTTGGCGGAGTCACCCTCAAGAACTCTCTAGTTCTTCTTCTTCGGGATCCACACCATCTTGATGGGAATCCTTAGAGTTGTAGTTGTACTTGATGAAGTGTAACTTGATGTAGTCTTGGGAATCCACATGACCAAGGCCTTAGGAGCTTCTTCAAATGCATCAATTTCCTCTTGAAGCTTTTCCTTGCCTTTTTCCTTGTGGTCTTGTGGTGGAAGATCATCTTGAGCTTGTGTCCCTTTGAAAGAAGTAGGATCATACTTCTCTTGTTGAGGAACAAACTTCGTCTTGGGGTATTGATCTTCTTCCCATTCAACCCCATTGGCATTGAACTTTTGTTCAAAACCAATACCTTGGTTCTTCCGGTGCCTTCCTTGCTTGCGTACAATTTCCTCGAATTGCTTACTCCCAGCAAGGCTCTTGTAAATACCTTTCTCTATAATTCCTTCAATAAGCGATTTTTTCTTTCTCAAGTGTAACTTGGCTAAGAGAATCATTAGTGGAATCAAGAGAACTACTAGAAGCAACAACATTGGATTTAGCATGATTATTGTTACTACTAGAGGAAGAATCCTTCTTGTTCTTGTTACTAGACTTGACTTGAGGCATGTAAGTGGATAAGAGTAAACGCTTGGCAATGTAAGAAGAACTTTTCTTGCGAACATCATCATTGATTGCCTTTAAGAACTCATGCTCTTGCTCAAGGTTGAGCTTTTCAAACCGTAATTTCTCATGAGTCCTTAAAAGTTCTCGATGATCTCCTAAGATCGTTTCATGAGCTAACTTAAGAGTGTTTAGTTCTTTAGTTAGAGACTCAATCTTCTCCTTACCATTTTCATCCGTTTCATCTTGATTAGCATGATTAATTGATGTTTCATCATAGTATCCATCACTAGAGTTGACAACAAGTAAATCATCATCACCTAACAAGTCATCTTCATCACTATTGAAATCAACACATACTCGGGGTGTGATACCTTTGGGCCTTTAGCCATGAAGCATCTTCCAATTCCTTCATTTGGTGAATCAAATATGTCGTGGGAGTTGGTTGACACAAGTGCTAGACGGGCAACACCTTCATCTTGAGTATATTCAGAGTCGGAGTGATAGCTTCACTCGGAGTGATTGTCGGAGTCGGAGCCGGACACCCATTCACCAACATGAGCTTGAAGTATTCGTTTTGTGTAGCTCCTTGATGACTTGTTCTTCCTTTCCGAATCATTGCTTCTCCGAGAGGGTCTTCGTTCATAACGATCATCCCTACTCCTTCTCTCCCTTGATGGTGATTCTTCTCTTCTACTTCTTATTTTGGAGAATCTTCTCTTCTTTTGTAGGGGGCCATACACTCATTGGAGTAGTGTCCGGGTCTTCCACAATTGTAGCAATTACGCAATCGACTAGAAGATCTTTTGTCATTGTAGGACCTTGACTTGGAACTTCTCTCTTTGCTTCTACTCTTGTAGAACTTGTTGAAGTTCTTCACCATTATGCTCAATTCTTCATTGAAGGTTTGTTTCTCACTTGATGATGTGGGAGCTTCACATGAGGCTTTGTAAGCACCACTTGACTTGTTATGGAGCTCCTCCTTATCCTTGAGTGACATCTCATGAGCAACAATTCTTCCAATGACTTTCGTTGGCTTGAGATCTTTGTAATTGGGCATCATTTGGATCAATGTGCATACGGTATCATATTTTCCATCCAAGGCTCTTAGGATCTTCTTGATGATGAATTTGTCGGTCATCTCTTCACTTCCTAAGCCGGCAATCTCATTTGTGATAAGAGCAAGCCTAGAGTACATTTCAGCGATACCTTCACCATCCTTCATTTTGAACTTCAAGTTGACTTTGAAGCACATCCAATTTGAATTCCTTGACGGAGTCGGTACCTTCGTGCATATCAATTAAAGTATCCCAAATTTCCTTTGCATTCTCAAGACGACTGATTTTGTTGAATTCTTCGGGGCACAATCCGTTGAAGAGGATATCACAAGCTTGAGCATTGTATTGCAGCATCTTCAACTCTTCTGCGGTAGCTTCACGGTTCGGTTCTCTCCCATCGAAGAATTCACCTTGCAAGCCAATACACACAATAGCCCAAACGGCGGGGTTATGTCCAAGAATATGCATTTTCATCTTATGCTTCCAACTAGCAAAATTAGTACCATCAAAGTAAGGACCTCTATGGTGGTAATTTCCCTCGCTAGACGCTATACTCTCCTAGGTTGTGAAACCAAGGCTATGACCACCAAAAGCTATGGAAATCAAAGCGAATGGATACCAAAGCTCTGATACCACTTGTAGGATCGAAAGTATGTCTAGGGGGGTGATTAGACTACTTGACCAAATAAAAATCTAGCCTTTTCCCAATTTTAGTTCTTGGCAGATTTTAGCAACTTAGAACAAGTCAAGCAATCTTAACACGATTCAAGCAAGCATGCAAAGAGTGTATGAGCAGCGGAAAGTAAAGCATGCAACTTGCAAGAATGTAAAGGGAAGGGTTTGGAGGATTCAAACGCAATTGGAGAGACGGATGTTTTTGTCGTGGTTCCGATAGGTGGTGCTATCGTACATCCACGTTGATGGAGACTTCAACCCACGAAGGGTAGCAGTTGCCGAGAGTCCACGGAGGGCTCCACCCACGAAGGGTCCACGAAGAAGCAACCTTGTCTATCCCACCATGGCCATAGCCCACGAAGGACTTGCCTCACTAGCGGTAGATCTTCACGAAGTAGGCGATCTCCTTGACCTTACAAACTCCTTGGTTCAACTCCACAATCTTGTCGGAGGCTCCCAAGTGACACCTAGCCAATCTAGGAGACACCACTCTCCAAGAAGTAAAAATGGTGTGTTGATGATGAACTCCTTGCTCTTGTGCTTCAAATGATAGTCTCCCCAACACTCAACTTTCTCTCACAGGATTTGGATTTGGTGGAAAGAAGATTTGAGTGGAAAGCAACTTGGGGAAGGCTAGAGATCAAGATTCATATGGTAGGAAGGGAATATCTTAGCCTCAACACAAGTGTAGGTGGTTCTCTCTCAGAAAATATAGGTTGGAAGTGTAGGTTCGTTCTGATGGCTCTCTCCACGAATGAAGAGGAGGTGGAGGGGTATTTATAGCCTCCACATAAAATCTAACCGTTACACACAATTTTCCAAACTCGGTGGGACCAAATTGATAAACTCGGTTGGACCGATTCCGCAAATCTAGTGACCGTTAGGATTTTCGGTGGGACCGACATGCAACTCGGTAGGACCGACATGGTTAGGGTTAGGGCATAACATAATCTCGGTAAGACCAATTACACAAACTCGGTGGGACCGATATTGGTAATAAGCTAACCAGAGAGTTGGTCAGGTAAACTCGGTGGGACCGATTCGCTCATTTCGGTGAGAACGAAATGTTACAAAAGGGAAACAGAGAGTTTACATTGCAATCTCGGTGGGACCGATCGCTCATCTCGGCGAGACCGAAACGTTACGAAGGGAAATAGAGAGATTACAATCCCATCTCGGTGAGACCGAGATCCCGATCGGTGAGACCGATTTGCCTAGGGTTTGTGGCAGTGGCTATGACATCTGAACTCAGTGGCGCCGGATGGAAAGAATCGATGGGGCCGAGTTTGACTTTTGGTTTAGGTCATATGTGGATGTGAGAAAGTAGTTGAGGGTTTTGGAGTATATCATTAAGCACTTTGAGCAAGAGCCTCATTAAGCAACACCTCATCCCTCCTTGATAGTATTATCTTTTCCTATAGACTCAATGTGATCTTGGATCACTAAAATAGAAAATGTAGAGTCTTGAACTTTGAGCTTGAGCCAATCCTTTTGTCCTTAGTATTTTGAGGGGTCCACTTTTCTCATCCATGCCATGCCAATCATTGAGCTTTCCTGAAATATTAGTCTTGAAATAGCATTAGCTCAATGAGGGAGTCCCGGATTAGGGGGTGTCCGGATAGCCGAACTATCACCGTTGGCCGGACTCCTGGACTATGAAGATACAAGATTGAAGACTTCGTCCCGTGTCGGGATGGGACTTTCCTTGGCGTGGAAGGCAAGCTTGGAGATACGGATATGTAGATCTCCTACCATTGTAACCGACTCTGTGTAACCCTAACCTATCCGCTGTCTATATAAACCGGAGGGTTTTAGTCCGTAGGACGAACAACAATCATACCATAGGCTAGCTTCTAGGGTTTAGCCTCTAGGATCTCGTGGTAGATCTACTCTTGTACTACCCATATCATCAATATTAATCAAGCAGGAGTAGGGTATTACCTCCATCGAGAGGGCCCGAACTCGGGTGAAAACATCGTGTCCCTTGTCTCCTGTTACCATCCGCCTAGACGCACACTTCGGGACCCCTACCCGAGATCCGCCGGTTTGACACCGACATTGGTGCTTTCATTGAGAGTTCCTTCCGTGCCGCCATCAGGTAGGATGCCTCATCTCGTCTTTAAAGACGATACTATCGCCAAAGGAGCCTTGGCCGCTGGCCAGACTCTTCGGCTTGGTGGTTTTCTTATGACCGCCAGTCCGGCCACCGTGCCGACGATGACCTCTCGAGTCATCGAAACCAATCTCCATGTTAATTCAGAACTTGCTGAACAGTTAGATCCGATCGAGCTCTCCTCCGTAAATGAGCTCTTGGATCGCATCGCCGCCCTGGGAGTCGCCACAGACTATGACCGGATCGGGCCTAAAACCGATCTGAGAGAGATCAACTCTCCCGGGCTACCCATCATGTCGCTGTGATAGAGGAGCAATGCGGCGATTCGTCTTCTATCTTAAGGACTAGCTACGTCCGGATTCCCGATCCCTCCATGCCGGATTCCGTAGAGGGGCGGATGTCGATCAAGCCACGAACTTAAAGCCGGTAGCGGGTTGGACTCGATGGATAACACTCAAAATCCAAACCTCCGAAGTTCGGAAACTTCTCGGCCCCTGAGTCCTAAATTGGACGGGGTTCCGGATCTAGTTCCACCCACCCACCCAAACATTAGCGATCTCTCTCAAATTCGGCAAGAGCCCGCTGAAACAGTACATCATTACTGGGCCAGATTCCTCCTAGTTATGGACATGATAAAGGACTGCCGAGAGAAGGACGCAATCCTAATTTTCTGCAATAATTGCACGGACAAGGGAATCCTAAACGCCATAAGTCGTCATGAAATTACACGCTGTGCTGACTTGGTGACCATAGTACAAAAGAAATCTTGTGCGATGGAGAGCACCTGAAAACCGAAAGTAAATTTTGGGATAATCCGCCCCGAATACATCCCTTAGTCCGAAATAAAAGGGTGCATCATTATCAAGCACTGGGTTAAATACCAAAAACCAAAACCCCTAAAGGGCACGGAACCGTCTTGGAGGGTTGGCTAAACGGACCTGCAAAATTCATAGCACGTAGGGCGCCACTCCAACTCATAGCCTTCGAAAGCATGTTGGATACTACGGCGGTGGCCAAAAGTGGCGAGGAGCTTCTAGCTTCGTAATCCCAGCCCAAAGAACACCAAAGACGGTGTTAATACCTTCGAGACTTTTGCATCAAATAACATGTGAAAACGAACACTCGCAACCTTGCCGAAGTCTACCAAGTAGCAACAATAAATCCATGGGTGACACGGCTATTACCTATAATGCCGCGATTTAACCTAAATTCGAACAGCCCGAGCACCGGCCGCATTGGTCCTCGATGCGATAGTGGACGACTTCGCCTTACTAAGGTACTCATGGATGGCGGCAGCGGACTAAACCTCATCTATGAGGAAACCCTTGAAAAATGGAAATAACTGGAACCGCATTGAGCGAAGCGGCACAACCTTTAGAGGAATAATCCCTAGCCGGGAAGCATGCTGCACAGGAAAAATCACATCGACGTAGTGTTCGCTCACGGACAATTACAGTCCGAGGAGGTCACATATCAAGTGGCCCCGTTCAACAGCTGATATAATGATTTATAAGAACGAGAGTCATTAACAATTTTTAAGCTATACCCCATTATGGGTACATGAAGCTTAAAATGCCCGGACCTAACGGAATCATCACTCTCGCTAGTGATCCGAACATAGCACTCCGCGCGGAAAACAAGACAGCCGCACTAGCCCTCGAGGCACTATCCGAAGCCCTAGCGGCCGAGGAACTCACCGCGATGCGCTCCACGGTGAACAGGGACGATGTGATACTTGATAAAATATCCAAGTCCACTTCTTTTAAACTAGCAGATGAAATAGTCAAATTCCAAGTCCACCCAATGGACCCTGCAAAGACGGCCTTCATTGGGGCACAATTAAACCCTGATGTAGACGCCGCACTACGAGAATTTCTACAAGAAAACTGGGACATCTTTGCCTGGCACCCTTCAGACATGCCAGGAATCCCACGTCGGTGGCCGAGCACAACCTAAATATCCTAAAAGGATTCAAGCCAGTCAAGCGAGGCTCTTCGCTTTCCGAACCCAAGAGATAGGCCATGGGAGAGGAGCTAGCCAAACTTTTGGAAGCCGGATTCATCAGAGATATAAAACATCCGGAATGGCTAGCAAACCTGGTGATGGTACCAAAGAAGGATAAATCCTGGCGCCTATGTGTTGACTTTAAAGACCTTAATAAGGCTTGCCCAAAGGATCCCTTCCCCCTCCCTCGAATTGATCAAATTATTGACGCTACAGCAGGACACGACTCATTGTGCTTCCTCGACGCGTACTCCGGCTACCACCAAATCAAGATGGCAGAGCCAGACCAAGCTGCAACAGCATTCATCACTCCATACAGCCCGTTCTGCTTCAACACAATGCCCTTTGGGCTCAAAAACGCCGGTGCAACATATCAGCGCATGATTCAGACATGTCTGGCAAACCAGATCGGCAAAATAGTGGAAGCATATGTAGATGACATGGTCGTCAAAACCAAGCACGTCGAAACTTTCGTAGACGACTTGAGGCTCACATTCGAGAATCTTCGAAAATATGACATCAAGCTCAATCCGGAAAAATGCGTCTTCGGCGTTCCAGCCGGAAAGCTCTTGGGCTTCATTGTGTCCGGTAGAGGAATTGAAGCAAACCCAGCCAAGATCCGAGCTCTGTCACAATTGGATATTCCAAAAGACCTCAAACAAATACAAAAATTGACGGGATGCGTGGCGGCCCTAAGCCGCTTTATTTCCCGTTTGGGAGAAAAGGCGTTACTCCTTTACCGCCTCCTCCGGCGCACCAAACACTTCGAGTGGACGGATGCCGCCACGGCCGGCTCGACGAAATAAAGGCCATCTTGGCAACAAATCCGGTCCTGGCCGCGCCCAATGTGGGTGAACCAATGCTATTATATATCGCCGCAACACATCAAGTTGTCAGCGCGGTGCTCGTTGTCGAACGAGAAACGGACGGACACCGGTTCCCTCTTCAAAAACCGGTTTACTATGTGTCCACTGTCCTAACTCCATGCAAGTCCCGGTACCCACACTATCAAAAGATAGCATACGCGGTGTTCATGGCATCCCGATAGCTGCGACACTACTTTCAAGAGTGCTCGATAACGGTAGCCTCCGAAGTACCTCTTAACGACATTATAAATAACCGCGACGCGACGGGCCGAATTGCCAAATGGGCCATAGAGCTCCTTCCATTCGACATAACTTATAAGCCACGGCGAGCTATCAAGTCCTGTGTTTTGGCCGACTTCGTGGTCGATGGATCAAGCCGAACTCCCTAAAGAGTACGGCGCATACTCCAATTGGATCATGCACTTTGACGGCTCCAAAATGTTGGCGGCCTGGGGCTGGCGTTGTCCTCGACATCCCCAACCGGGGACACAGTCCAATACGTCCTTGGATAATGTATACGGACTCCAACAACGCAGCGAATATGAGGCCCTTACGCACGGCCTCCGGATGGCGATCTCCATGGGCATTCAACGCCTAGAGGTGCGCGATTCAACCTCGGAATATCTCAAATAAACGGAGACTTTGATGCCAAAGATCCGAAAATGGCAGCATACCGCAATGCGGTCCTAAAAATGTCAAAGACGGTTCGAAGGGCTCGAATTTCATCATATAGCCCGGGATAACAACCAGCGGCGGATATATTGGCACGCATCGGTGCAAAATGCGATGCCGCCCCACCCAATATCTTTTGGAACGGCTGTTCAAGCCATCCGTACTATGGGAAGGGAGTCCGGAAAACAATCCGGACCCAACCGCCTTTACTGACGCCGAACACTCTGACACAATCGGAGGCTCTGCCACTGAGATAACACCCTCCGCCCACGAAATAATGGCGGTTATCGCCCCGTGGACGGAGCCATTCCTAGCCTACCTAACTAGGCAGGAACTCCCCGAAGACCAAAATGAGGCCCGCTGCATAGTACGGCGATCTAAAGCCTATAAAGTCCATGAGGGAGAGCTTTATAAGAAAAGCACTACCGGAGTCCTTCAAAGGTGTATCTCCGAAGAGGAAGGGCGAAACCTCCTGGCTGAAATTCATGCCGGAGTGGGTGGGCACCACGCCGCAGCCCGGGCCCTTGTAGGCAAGGCCTTCCGTACAGGATTTTATTGGCCGACGGCCCGGGCAGATGCGCAGGATTTAGTCCAACGATGCGTCGGCTGCCAGCATTTTGCTAACCAAAGCCACATGCCACCCACCGCCCTCAAAACTATACCCATTACCTGGCCGTTCGCGGTCTGGGGGCTTGACATGGTTGGACCCCTTAAGGGAGGAACCCACAAGCAAAAATACCTATTGGTCATGGTGGATAAATTCACCAAATGGATAGAGGCCAAGCCTGTTAAAACGGCTGAATCCGGACCGGTGATAGACTTCATATCAGGGGTAGTGCACCGTTACGGTGTCCCCCACAGTATCATCACTGATAACGGCACCAACTTCACGGCCAATGAGGTCAAATTATGGTGCAAAAACATGGGCATCAAGCTCGATTACACCTCAGTCTATCACCCTCAAACCAACGGCCAAGTCGAACGAGCAAATGGTCTAATCATGAGCGGCATTAAACCCAGACTAGTGCGGTCCCTCAAGGAATCTAACACGCCTTTGGGTTGAGGAGCTCGACTCAGTACTACGGGGGCTGCGGACCACGCCAAATCATACTACCGGATTCACACCATTCTTTATG
Organism: Aegilops bicornis; assembly: GCA_021605145.1. Lineage (NCBI taxonomy): Eukaryota > Viridiplantae > Streptophyta > Magnoliopsida > Poales > Poaceae > Aegilops > Aegilops bicornis. Next base: position 253,519,475 of record CM038674.1, on the reverse strand, counting down.
GTGTACGGCGCAGAGGCAGTCTTGCCCTGCGACATAATACATGACTCACCTCGCGTGCGCATGTACGAAGAAAGAGAAGCCGAGCTTGATTGGCAGGACAGTTTGGACGCATTAGAGGAGGAGCGCGACGTGGCAAAGGCTCGTTCCGCATTTTATCAACAGCAGGCTCGAAGATATCAAAGCAGGGAAGTAGGGGCCAAAGCTTATAACGTTGGCGAACTAGTTCTACGCCTGCCGGACAAGAAAAAGGACAAACTCAAGCCCAAATGGGAAGGTCCCTTCATCATCGACCAGGTCCTAACCGACGGAGCATACCGTCTGCGAAACGCGTCAGACAACCGACTCGAGCCGAACCCATGGAACGCAGCCCGTCTACGAAGATTCTACGCCTAAGTGCCGGACTCCAAGTTCGTCTCCTTCCTCCGTCCACATTTTTTATTTTTGCTGTCTTTTATTTCTCTCCTTCCTCCTCCTTCTTTTTGCAGCCTCTAGAGGCTCGTTTCGCTTTGTTCGCACATATTTGACGCTACCGCACGCTACCATTATACCTGGGGGCTTCTTTACCAGAAGCTTATTTTATACGGGCTTCATGCCCAACACATGCGTTAAACTTCCGCATGTACCTTTTATTCACCATTATATGCATCGATATGACTTAAGTTTTGGCCAAGCTGGGTTGCCTGGCTCCTGTGCTTACCCCTACGTTCTCGATTGTTCGGCTAGGTGGTAAAGGGAGCACCTCTGCGATTATTACCGCCGGGTCACCGGATGTGTACCTCAGACCGGGTGAAGCCGAAAGCTAAGCGTTCTTAAGGGAATATTCCGTCGGTGAACTGAAAGATGATTTTTAAACTATTTACGCATCTGCCCCGGATGATTTTACGCTTTCATAGCAGCTTTGACATGCACTTTAGGGCATGCATCCCAAATAAAGGAACCCTTAACGGAACTATTCTCCACGGAAGATGTTTCTTACTATCCATGTAATATAACATAACTAGTTGGGCACTTATGCGATACAGCACTAATGACCCCTACGCCTTGTCTCCATGCATACCACGGTTCTTATATAACCACGAAGGTATTCGGACACACTCCGGACTTTTGGGTCCCGAGGTCGAAGCGAAAAGGTCCGCTATGACAAACGATCTACAATACAGCTAGAAGTCATTTTTCATGTCATATTTATTTACAAAGTCAATTTGACTCATTGTATTCCTCCTCAATGCCATCTAACAGGCTATCTAATTTACAATCTTGCTGAGAATACTTGGCGGCCAATTCTACTTGACCATACACTAAGCTTACAGGGATCTCCTTCCCATCAGGCCCCCACAGGTCCGACCTCGGCCATGTGGTTTGGGTCAACAACCGTGTGCAGCGTATTCACCATGGCCCAGCCTCCTGGCGCCTCGACGGCAGCCGATATCTTCCATAGTCGGAGCGCCGCCGTGCTCCTTGAAGCCGCTCCAGACTCTCCAATGCCTTGAGCAGGGAGATAGATGGCCACAAGGCCTGGCCGACGCCTTTCATCACCGCCAAACTTCGTTCGTGCGGTAGCCGATTCGGGAACAAGATCACCAAGAACTGGGCATCTCCTCTTCAGACGACACTGTGAGCAAACCTACATACATGTTTATGTTAGTCGCCTTCCTCGCCGAACTCTTTCAAAGTTCGTTCAAGCACTTACTGAAAATGCCGCGCCGAAGCCGTCGATTCTCCTTTACGGAGTCAGACAACTGGGCACGAACATCCTTTAGTTCCTCACCCAGTTGGGTGTTGGCATCTTGGAGGTTATTTTTCTCCTACCGGCCTTTAGCTGATGTAAGAGCTGTTGCTTGTCCGGATCTAGTCCGGCGCCATCTGCAATATTTTTGTCAGATTTACACACCCGCCGCACTTCATAAACTATTTATCTTTTGAAACATATGTTACCAGAGGGGGTCTCTGTGGCTCCCCCTGTTGCGGCTAGTGCGGCCTCAAGTTGGGCCTTGCATTCTTCAAGCTCCTGGGATAGTCGGGTATTCTTTTCTGTAAGATCCTGCATAACAAATGATCCTTAAATCAGTTATCCTAACTATTTTAAGTCTCGGGGGCTACTGGCATATATAACTGTCAAATTTTCTCACCCGTATGTCCTTTACATACTGCTCCGTGGCTCTGGCAAGACCATCTTGAGCGGCACGGAGGTGCGCATCTCCCGAATCGAAGGCATTCAAGTCCTCTTGGGAGAAACACGCGTCATGAAGAACTGTCCGGCGGCGCCTATGATTCATGGCGCTTTCCACCTCGGAGTTGGTGGCGGACAATTTGTCGGCATCCTCTATCGGAGGAGCATCCGACGCACGTCTCAGCCTCCGGACCCGGCTTTGAGGCCTGGCCGGTGAAGGTTCGATTGGCAACCCCTCCGGACTCAGTTCGACGAGCGCTCTTTTTCCTGAAAAGAGCACCAGCGTTAGTACGCCTTCCAGGAATCAATCCTGAGAGTATGGAGACACGCCATACCATTGCGGTGGAGTTTCGATCTGGACCGCACTTCTTTTTAGCCTGCGGGGCCGCACTGCCCCTTGTTGGCTGGCCACCACGGGCTCGACTTCCTGCCTCGAAGGTACCCCCTGCGAAGCACCATCGGAATACGGTGATTAAGAAATAAGCATGGATGGGTCATTATCAGGGGTTTGGGACCTCGGTCTCAGTTACCTGTGAGGCTGAAAGTATTTCGGGGTAATCGGCCGTGATGGCAACCAAAGCATTGTCGATGCTAAGTTGTTAGAGCACCCCGTCGATCAACTCCACCTTTATATCCGGATCCTCTTCGGAGGTCGGATCGAGGAACCGTTCCGGATCCTCGGGTTGTGGGGGCGGGCTGTGTATCTTCTCCTGATCCGTGCAGTTCTGCGCAGAAACCATGAAATGAGATATTTAACCACGGGAACATGGATCGGACAGGTCACAAAGATGTTTGCTTACCCAGCTTCGAGGATTATTCAAGAAAACTCCTTGATGGATTGACGCGGAGGAAATCCTCCTCCTCCCCTTTATACATGGCAGACAAGATCTTCACCAGTTCGGTGACCGATCCCGACCCTTTGCGGCCATGGCGGGTGGCATCGTCCTCCCTGTTGAAGTCCCACATGGGGTGGCCCCTATATTGGAGCGGCTGCACCCCCCTCATAATACAGATTGCCATGACTCCAATCATGGTCAATCCGGCATGAGCAAGTAACCTTATTCGGCTCATCAAATAGAGGACATCGTGGTCATCTTCCCTCCGGGGGCTTCGAGGGCGCCAGCTTAGGCGCTTCTTCAGAGGAGCATTGTTGAACTCCGGAAGGCCGATCCGAACAGGATCCGGTAGCGAGACGTCCTCCATATAAAACCATTCCGAAGGCCAGTCTTCGGACGCCTTCTTTGGGGTTCCGGATAGGTATCCAGTCCCGGCGATGCGCCATAGCTCGGCTCCGCCCACTTGATATATTGACCCCTCACGAGAACGGGGTAATAGGCAGAATAATCTCTTCCACAGCCTGAAATGAGCCTCGACGCCCAAGAACAGCTCGCAGAGGGCCACGAAGCCCGCGATGTGCAAAATGGAGGCAGGCGTAAGGTGGTGCAACTGGAGGCCGTAGAACTCCAAGAGCCCCCGAAGAAACGGATGGATTGGAAATCCGATTCCTCTTACTAGATAAGAGATGAAGCATGCCCGCTCTCCTCTAGAGGGATCGTGGACACTCTCCGCCTGCTTTCCGCCCTTGTAGGTGGCGAGTCCGGCTCGAACCAGAACCATGAAGGCCGGAGGGAGGAATCCCTTGGCTTGGAGTATAACTAGCTCGCTATGCGGGACTGAGCATCTCTCCCAGTTTCCAGGCTGAGGGCTGGGAGTGCGAGAGGAGGAGCCTTGTCGACTGTCCATGATGGAATGGGCTTTGGTCAGGGGCGCTCCGATGAAGTAGGGATGATGTGACTCAGATCTAGATCCTCGCCCCTTTTATAGGCAGCTCATTGGCGCAGCTAGGGGGGTAATTGTAAAAATACCCTGGCCTTTCGCATTCATTCAAACACGTGGAAGATGGCCATTATTGGGCGTAGAAGCCAAGGAGCGCAGCATTTATCAGAAGCCGGACACTATTCGACAAGTATATGGAATTTGGAGAAGAACCCGCCTCGCAATGCCGAAGACAATCAACGCGCCGGACTCATCGTCATTGAAGCCCGGTTCAGGGCTCTTGAGGAGTCCCGGATTAGGGGTGTCCGGATAGCGAACTATCACCGTTGGCGGACTCTGGACTATGAAGATACAAGATTGAAGACTTCGTCCCGTGTCCGGATGGGACTTTCCTTGGCGTGGAAGGCAAGCTTGGCGATCTGGATATGTAGATCTCCTACCATTGTAACCGACTCTGTGTAACCCTAACCTATCCGGTGTCTATATAAACCGGAGGGTTTTAGTCCGTAGAACGAACAACAATCATACCATAGGCTAGATTCTAGGGTTTAGCCTCTATGATCTCGTGGTAGATCTACTCTTGTACTACCCATATCATCAATATTAATCAAGAAGGAGTAGGGTATTACCTCCATCGAGAGGGCCCGAACCTGGGTAAAACATCGTGTCCCTTGTCTCCTATTACCATCCGCCTAGACGCACAGTTCGGGACCCCCTACCCGAGATCCGCCGGTTTTGACACCGACACTCAATGAACTATATGTTGTTAGGAATTACCAAAACCACCTAGGGATAGTTGCACTTTCAGACCGCCTATCGCCCACACTCACTTGGCGACGGTTCCAAATGCCGTCGTGGAAAGGGGTTAAAAACCGTTTGTTTAGCACGTCGTTGTACTAGTGATACATGCCTGTGAGAAAGGATGTGCCTTATTTAGGCTTGAGTATGCGGACTTGAACTATTGTCCCATTTGCAAGTCTTCCAGGTATGTTGTGGTAGAAAACAGTATGGATGAGAAGACGCATACCAAAATCCCCGTTAATGCTCTTCGGTATATGCCAATCGTACCAAGAATTCAACGTCTTTTCATGGTCGGAGAGACGTCCAAGCAGATGACATGGCACAAAACGGGCAAAAGAACCGAACTAGATGCAGATGGGAATCCGATGATGGTACACACATCGAATGGTGAAGCGTGGAAGCGCTTCGATGCATTTCATGCGGAAAAAGCGGCAGATCCAAGGCATCCTCGAGTCGCCATCATCATGGATGGGTTCATTGTGTTTGGTCTGATAGCAACCCAATATAGTTGTTGGCCCGTATTTGTCACTCCACTCAATCTCCCCCATCCCCGACAGATTATGCAAAGAAAGAACATTTTCCTGACGTTGATAATTCCCGTGATGAACTATCCGGGGAAGAATATGAATGTGTACATGCAGCCGCTTAAGGACAAATTGCAAGAAGCTTGGGATAATGGGTTTAAGACATACGACACCTTTAGCAAACAGAACTTCATAATGTGTGTCTGGTACATGTACTCGACACAGGACTTGCCGGCTACGTGCTATTCGTTGGCTGGTGTGTGCATGGAAGGTTCCCGTGCCCCACATGCAAGACAATTCTTGAGTTTCGTTGGCTGCAGGCGGGTCACAAGTTTCTTGCTCGACTTGCATAGACAGTTCTTGGATCCTCGCCATAAGTTCAGGAAAGACAAGAAGAACTTCCTCAAAGGTAGAGTTGTCAAAAACTCTACACCACCTTCGTTGACAGGCCAAGAAACCCTGGATCAGTTAAACGCTCTTGAGCCAGATCCAGAGCGTCCAGGGTATTTCAAGGGGTATAATTCGGAACACGCCTGGACTCACAAGACATGCTTGTGGGATCTACCTTACTTCAAAGACCTCCTTTACGCACACAACATCGACATGATGCACACTGAAAACAATGTCACGGAGGCCCTATTTGGTACATTGTTCGGCATAGAGGGGAAGTCAAAGGATAATACTAAGGCTAGAGTCAATCATGAGGCGCTATGTGATAGACCATTACAAAACATGAAAGAACCAAAAGGAAAGCAGAACTGGACAAAGCCAAATGCATGGTTCAATCTTGGAAGGCCAGCTATGAGGGAAGTTATCTTGTGGATTCCTTTGAAAATATCTTATTCCTGGATATTTGATACAGTTGATACGTCGCCAAATTCTCTGATGGAGCGGAGATTGAAAAGGAATCCATCAAAGAGCATGAGCTTCTGGCAAAGCAAGGAGGCGGCTTTCCCGGTTTCATCTCTTGATTCAAACAAACGGTAATTTCCATTAGACCGTTCTCATTTCTTCGTATAATTTGCAGCTAACACAACAATCCTTTCGTATTAAACTTGTAGGCTAATTCAGAGTCTATGGACGTCGAATTGACACAAGTCGCTAATGGTTTTGACTATAAGGTCTGTTCATTTGACAAACATGAAATCAACAGGTATTGCTTTCGTACCTACAGCAAAGAGCTATCTATGGCCGACCGAAAGTCTACAAATTGTTGTGTCTCTGCTATCGGTGATGGAGGTATCGAGTATTATGGGAGAGTTGAAGCAATTTATGAACTTCTATTCTATGGTGAAAACCCACCGAACGTCATAGTCTTCAAATGTTATTGGCTCCAGCCGAAGGAGACAAGAAGGACTCATGAACATATAGGGCTAGTCGAAATCAAACAAAGCATCGATTTAGATGTTCCCGATGTCTATATTATGGCTCAACAGGCGACCCAAGTTTTCTATCTACCGTGAGCCTGCCAAGCTGATCCAAATCTGAATGGCTGGGATGTTGTTTATGAAGTGCCCTCACATTAACCCAGACACATATGAAGGTGAATTCTTCCAAGAAACACGTCTTTCTAGAAAACACTTTTTGTACCTTTACCGTCTTCCAAGAACATATTTACCGTCAGGTTCATTGCCGGGCAGCTTTGCCGTTGGTGGCAGACGACAAAGAGGTTTGTAGTCCGCTTTTGGTACCTTTACCGTCTGCCATGGCAGATGGCAAAGAAGCTGATTCCTGTAGTGCACAACCCACCAGGGCGCGCCTGGGGCTAATGGCGCGCCCAGGTGGGTTGTGCCCACCTGGTGCACCCCCTCTGATGTTATTTGCATCAAAAAAATATTCAAAAAAAACGTATTAAATTTTTAGGGCATTCTGAGAACTTTTATTTCTGGGTCATTTATTTTATTGCACGGGGAATTCAGAAAACAAACAAAACATGGCATTTTATTTTATTTAACTAAGAAAAACAAAAAATAAAAGTTGGGAGCAGAAAGTCGTGCTTAGTAAATACATCAACTTCATACCTCTAAAAAATGATCCATTAATAAGGTTGATCAAGTCTTATTAACAACCACTTTCAATTAGCATGAAACCGAAGTACTTTCGTAAAACACTAAGTTACCTCAATGGGGATATGCATGTCCCCAACAATAAGCATTTCATATTTCTTTTTGGCAGTAGGTAGAGGTAGTTGAAAACTGCCAATAGTGAGTGTCGGAGATTTTGAATAACATTAATACCATTCACTTGGAATTGTTTCTTCGGAAAGTGCACCGTATGCTCATTACCATTGATATGAAAACTGACCTTGCTTTTATTGCAATCAATAACAGCCCCTGTAGTATTCAAGAAGGGTCTACCAAGGATAAAAGACATGTTGTCGTCCTTGGGCATCTCAAGTATAACAAAGTCAGTTAAGATAGTAACATTTGCAACAACAATGGGCACATCCTGACAAATACGATAGGTATGGCGGTGGATTTGTCAGCCATTTGCAAAGATATTTTAGTAGAGGTGTGAGTTTATTCAAATCAAGTCTTCTATATAAAGAGAAAGGCATAACACTAACACCAGCTCCGAAATCACACAAAGCAGTTTTGACATAATTTCTTTTTATGGAGCAAGGTATAGTTGGTATTCCCGGATCTCCAAGTTTTTTAGGTACTCCATCCTTAAAAGAATAATTAGCAAGCATAGTGGAGATTTAAGCTTCCAGTATTTTTATTTTATTAGAGATGATGTCTTTCATATATTTTGCATAAGGGGCCATCCTTAATATATCAGTCAAACGAGTGCGGAAAAACACTGTGGCCTAAGCATTTCAGCAAGCATTCAAATTCTCCATCATCTTTCTTCTTAGTTGATTTAGGTGGAAAGGGTATGGGTTTTGAACCCAAGGTTCTCTTTCTTTTCCATGTTTTCTAGCAACAAAGTCTATTTTATCATATATTTTATTTTTAGGTTGTGAGTTATCAAGATCAACAACTGGTTCTATCTCAACATCATTATTTGGTTGTTTATCATTGTCTGGTTGAGTATCTTCATGAACATCATCATTATCTTTTTCATTATCACTAAGTGAATGTTCATTACCAGATTGAGTTTCAGCATCAGAGATAGGAACATAATTATCATTATCAGGAGGTTTTTCTATTTCAGGTTCACTAGAGGCATGCAAAGTCCTATCATTTTTCTTTTTCCTCTTCTTTTTAGAAGGACTAGGTGTGTTAGTGTTAATTCTTTGAGAGTCTTGTTCAATTCTTTTAGGATGTCCCATAGGATAAAGAGGTTCCTGAGTCATTTTACCCCCTCTAGTTACTACTCTAACAACAAAGTCATTTATATTATTATTCATTTCATCTAGCAACTCTCTTTGAGATTAGCAACTTGTTCTAGTTGAGTTTGAACCATAGAGGCATGTTTTCGTACACCTCTAACATCATTGGAGATTCTACATAAAAATTCACTTAAGCGAGCAATCATATCAGAATTATATTTCAACCGTTTCATAACATTTTCATTGAAGTGATCTTGCTTTCTAATGTAATTATAAAACTCATAAAGGCATTGACTAGGATGCATATTATAAGGATTGTCCCTTTCATTAAATTTCATTAAAGAGTTTACCTCTACCACCTTGGGTGGTGGTGTGTCAAGTCCATGTATCTCTTCAATAGGAGGTGATTTTTTAACATCCTCTACTCTAATACCTTTTTCCTTCATAGATTTGATTGCCTCTTGCATATCTTCCGGAATGATATATAATATACCCCTCTTCTTTGGGGTGGGTTTATGTGGTGGTTCAGGAAGAGTCCAATCATCATAATTTTTCAATATATTATTCAATAATTCCTCATCTTGTTCAACAGTTCGTTCCCTGAAAACACAACCAGCACAACTATCTAGGAAGTTCCTAGAAGCATCGCTTAGTCCATTATAGAAGATATCAAGTATTTCATTTTTCTTCAGAGGATGATCAGGCAAAGCATTAAGCAATTTGAGAAGCCTCCCCCAAGCTTATGGGAGACTCTCTTCTTCAATTTGCACAAAGTTAAATATTTCCTGTAAGGCAGCTTGTTTCTTATGAGTAGGAAAATATTTTTCAGAGTAGTAATAAATCATATCCTGGGGACTACGCACACAACCAGGAGCAATAGCATTGTACCATATCTTAGCATCACCCTTTAATGAGAACGGAAATAATATGAGAATATAATAATAACGAATCTTCTCATCATGAGCAAAAAGGGTGGCTATATCATTCAATTTATTAAGATGTGCCACAACAATTTCGGTTTCATAACCATGGAAAGGATCGGATTCAACCAAAGTAATCAACTCTAGGTCGACAGAGAATTCCTAATCCTTATCATTAACAAAGATAGGTGAAGTAGCAGACTTAGGATCACATTTCATTCTAGCATTCAAAGATTTCTCCTTCAGTTTGCATAATAATTTCTTAAGATCATCTCTATCATTGGAAGCAAGAAAATCTCTAGTTGTCTCCTCATCCATAACATAACCTTCAGGTATCTTAGGAAATTCATATCTAGGGGGGCTAGGTCTAATAGGTGTTCCAAGATTTTCAGTTTCAGGCCTTTCATTAGTTTCAACAATTTCATCAATTTCAGCATCCTCAATATTTTTACCTCTAGCAATTTGTTCATCAATAAAATCACCTAGTGGCACATCATCATCGAGCCAGGTACTAGCATCTATAGTATTTATAGAAGTAGCATCATCAATAACTTGCGACATATCATGATTAATAGCATGTGGTAGTGTTGAAAGTCTACTCAAAACAGAAGGTGAATCAAGTGCAGAGTGTGATGGCAGTTCCTTACCTCCCCTCATCCTAGAGGGAATGATCTTGGTTTTTGTATCCTTCAGATTCTTCATGGTGATAAATTGATAATAATCCCAAGTGACTCATTAAATATAGCTATGCTCCCCGGCAACAACGCCAGAAAAAGGTCTTGATAACCCACAAGTATAGGGGATCGCAACAATTTTTGAGGGTAGAGTATTCAACCCAAGTTTATAGATTCGACACAAGGGGAGCCAAATAATATTTGCAAGTATTAGTAGCTGAGTTGTCAATTCAACCACACCTGGAGATTAATTATCTACAACAATATGATTAGTAGCACAGTAATATGATAGTTTTGATAGTAGTAGTAATAGTGATAGTAACGGTAACAGTGATAGCAGTGATTTTGTAGCAGTTGTGACAGCAGTAACAGCAATAGTAACTTAGTAGAAACAATATATGGAAAATTCGTAGGCATTGGATCAGTGAACACGTTGGATGATATTCATCATATAACAGTCATAAACTAGGGCGATACGACACTAGCTCCAGTTCATAAATATAATGTAGGCATGTATTCCGTAAATAGTCATACGTGCTTATGGAAAGAACTTGCATGACATCTTTTGTCATACCCCCCCATGGCAGCGGGGTCCATAAGGAAACTAAGGGATATTAAGGCCTCCTTTTAATAGAGAACCGGAACAACGCATTAGCACATAGTGAATACATGAACTCCTCAAACTACGGTCACCACCGTAAAATATCCCGAGTACTGTCACTCCGGGGTTTACAGATCATAACACGTAATAGGTGACTATAACTTGCAAGATCGGAGCTAGAACATAGATATAATGGTCATAACATAAATGCTTCAGATCTGAAATCATGGCATCCAGACCCAAAGTGACAAACATTAAGCATGGCAAAGTCATAGCAACATCAATCTCAGAACATAATGGATACAAGGGATCAAGCCCTAACGAAACTAACTCGATTACATGATGAATCTCATCCAACTCCTTCACCGACCAGCGAGCCTACGAAGGGATTACTCACTCCTAGCGGGAAGCATCATGGAATTGACGATGGAGATGGGTTGGTGATGACGAAAATCAAAGATTCCCCTCTCCGGAGCCCCAAAAATACTCCAGATCCGGCCTCCCGATGAACAACAGGAGGTGGCGGTGGCTCCGTCTCGTGAAACGCGATAATTCGTTCTCCATTTTTTTTGAAAATAGGATTTTATAGCGTCAGAGATAGGGTCAGCGGGACCACCAGGTGGGCACAACCCACCTGGGCGCGCCTGAGGGGGGAGGGGTGTGGTGGTACTAAGTCTGACAGTAAGAGTAGGGGGTATGAATGAGGAGGCAAGGTCCTAACTACAACGAGGTTGTACACATGAGTTTACGAGTTCAGGCCTCTCTCGGAGGAGGTAAAAGCCCTACGTCTCAGTGCCCTGAGGCGGTCGACTGGAATATGTGTGTGTGTGTGTGTGTGTGTGTTACAGGGGGTGCGAACCCTTGTGCTAGTGGAGGGGGTGGCTTAAATAGAGTGCGCCAGGACCCGAGCTAGCCCATGTTACAAAGGGTTCAATGTACATTAAGACAGAGCCTTATTGGTAACACCAGTAATAAAGAGGTACAAATGATCTTTAAGACTACAGAGTGAATGTCCGGCCGTCGCCATCCTGAGTGGCGTTAGGTCTTCTGTATTCCGAGTGGTTTCTTGTATCGTCGAGTGATGTCATCTTGGTCTAATGGAATTGGGGTATCCGAGTGAGGTTGAAGGTCGAGTGGATTGCACTCCTTGGTGAACTCAGTCGGTTTCATCTGTTGTGTCTTGAATGTCTTTGACTCTTAGGGCAGTGTCCTTGGGTAGGGCGTCTAGGTCAGGCCTATGACCCTACCCTAGGTACATGTCATCGTCATTAGCCCCCGAACGGATTGAGGTCCGAGTGAAGAAAGAGCTGAAGATGATTCCGAATCGATCCCATACTTTGGAGGCATTTCATCTGGGTTCACGAATCATGTTGAAGCTTCGATCTTGTTTCAGTCGCCTCGATCGATTTAGAGCTCGTCGAGTGAATAAGTTGATAATCTTCGAGTGTTGATATGGTATGAAATCGTCGGTGCGATTGGTTACCCTGCGGTTCCCGGATCTCACGGGATTCAAAATTTTGGGGAAGCACGGGGGACAGAGCGCGCCGCAGTAAACGGGGTGGATAGACAGGGCCGCCTCGATTATCGCGCCACCTTTTTCGCCATGTATCGGGCATGCGACTGTTGCGGGGTTTGACAGGATCACTTGGGCCCACGAGTCAGCCACTCGGAAGTAGGCCTATAAAAGGCGTCGAGGCCGATGTGTTTGCACAGTGCGCCTCATTCTTCTTCTTCTTCCTCTGCTTCTCCACCGGATCCGCACCCACTCTCAATGCCGCCATTTCGCCCGTACCTTGCCTGGCGCGATGGGAGAGGACAAGAAGGCGGCCCTGGAGCGTGCGAAGAAGGTGACAGCAGCAGCAAAGGGCAAGAAGACGGCTCGGAGGACGTCGTCATTGTCCGGTCTGCCGCCGGGCTGGATCCAGGGAGATTGGATCCACTCTACCGTTGAGTGGGACGACCTGGAGAAGCTCGTCGAGGACGGCTTGATTGTTGACAAGTCTTGGAGGTTGCCGGAGGGGGAGTCGGAGCCTCAACCGCGCGAGGATGAGCGTGTCCTCCTCGCCACCCATGTCGACAGAGGTTTCTCCCTTCCTTCGCACCCATTCTTTAGGGGTTTTTTGAACTTCTTCGGTGCCCAAATCCATCACTTCCCTCTGAACACCATCACGTACCTTGCTGCTTTCATCTCGATGTGCTAGAATTATTTTGGTTGTCAGCCACACTAGGGTCTGTTCAAGCACATCTTCACTTGTCGATCTCAGTCGGTGAGGAAGGCCCATCAGACCGACGAAAAGATGCATGTGATACAAATGTGTGGGGTTTAGGGATCCAAACCAGGGGTAGGAGCACTTTTCCTTCCAGTACTCTTCCTGAGTCAGTTCGGGGTTGGCAGTCGACCTGGTTCTACTGCAAGGACATTCTGACTCCGGGTCAGTCAACCGGTCTCCCCCCTTTCACCATGGATTGACCCCGTCTGCCTTCTTCATTGACTGTGGCCTCCAAGGAGAGAGGTGAAGTGAATCTTTTAGTCGACCAGGTTGTCAATTTGGTTCAGGAGGGGGCGACTGGTATGGATCTACTCGAAGTGTTCCTCAGTCGACGCATCCAGCCTCTCCAAGCCTGAGACCACCCGATGTGGATGTATTCAAGCCCTGGAGACACCGCCCGGGTCCACCCCGAGGAGGTCGCCGAGAAAACGGTGGCTCAATGGCTGCGAAGCATCACTGGTAACACGGACAACCCCAGGGGGACAAGGAGAGTTCAGTCATTTGACGCCAATCACGAGCCAGAGGAGGTGAATCTTACAATGCCGAGTGCTTTTTCTCTTTGATTTGCAATTGCTCTTTAATCCCACTGACTTTTGTTGACTTGCACCTTACATATCTACACCAAGATGTATTCGATGCCAAACGGAGAGCAGTTCTAGGAAGGAGATGAGAGCACAGACGAGAGTGGTGATTGGCAATCGCCGGGCAATGAGGATGATGACAGCGATGACTCGGAAGGTACTAAGATGGCCGACTCGCCACCCCGCTCAGAACGTCGAACCAAACAATCTCAAGATCCTGCAGGCGGACGCGGCAAAGTGATACGTCTCCAACGTATCTATAATTTATGAAGTATTCATGCTATTATATTATCTGTTTTGGATGTTTATCGGCTTTATTAAACACTTTTATATTACTTTTGGGACTAACCTATTGACCCAAAGCTCAGTGCCAGTTTCTGTTTTTCCCTTGTTTCAGTGTTTCGCAGAAAAGGAATATCAAACGGAGTCCAAATGGAATGAAACCTTCAGGATAGTTATTTTTGGAGAGAAAGCAATACAAGAGACTTGGAGTATACGTCAGGGGATCAACGAGGAGAGCATGAGGCAGGGGCACGCCCACCCCCCTGGGCGCGCCCTCCACCCTCGTGGCTCCCCTTACCGACTTCTTTCGCCTATATATACCCATATACCCTAAAACCTTCGGGGAACAGAATAGATCGGGAGTTCCGCCACCGCAAGCCTCTGTAGCCACCAAAAACCAATCGGGACCCTATTCCGGCACCCTGCCGGAGGGGGGAACCCTCACCGGTGGCCATCTTCATCATCCCGGCGCTCTCCATGACGAGGAGGGAGTAGTTCACCCTCAGGGCTGAGGGTATGTACCAGTAGCTATGTGTTCGATCTCTCTCTCTCTCTCTCTCTCGTGTTCTTGAGATGGTATGATCTTGATGTACCGCGAGCTTTGCTATTATAGTTGGATCTTATGATGTTTCTCCCCCTCTACTCTCTTGTAATGGATTGAATTTTCCCTTTGAAGATATCTTTTCGGATTTAGTCTTTAAGGATTTGAGAACAATTGATGTATGTCTTGCGTGGGATACCCGTGGTGACAATGGGTTATTCTATTGATTCACTTGATGTATGTTTGGGTGATCAACTTGCGGGTTCCGCCCATGAACCTATGCATAGGGGTTGGCACACGTTTCATCTTGACTCTCGGGTAGAAACTTTGGGCACTCTTTGAAGTTCTTTGTGTTGGTTGAATAGATGAATCTGAGATTGTGTGATGCATATCGTATAATCATACCCACGGATACTTGAGGTGACATTGGAGTATCTAGGTGACATTAGGGTTTTGGTTGATATGTGTCTTAAGGTGTTATTCTAGTACGAACTCTTGAATAGATCGATCCGAAAGAATAACTTTGAGGTGGTTTCGTACCCTACCATAATCTCTTCGTTTGTTCTCCTCTATTAGTGACTTTGGAGTGACTCTTTGTTGCATGTTGAGGGATAGTTATATGATCTAGTTATGTTATTATTGTTGAGAGAAATTGCACTAGTGAAAGTATGAACCCTAGGCCTTGTTTCAACGCATTGCAATACCGTTTTCGCTCACTTTTATCTTTAGTTACCTTGCTGTTTTTATATTTTCATATTACAAAAACATATATCTACCATCCATATTGCACTTGTATCACCATCTCTTCTCCGAACTAGTGCACCTATACAATTTACCATTGTATTGGGTGTGTTGGGGACACAAGAGACTCTTTGTTATTTGGTTGCAGGGTTGCTTGAGAGAGACCATCTTCATCCTACGCCTCCCACGGATTGATAAACCTTAGGTCATCCACTTGAGGGAAATTTGCTACTGTCCTACAAACCTCTGCACTTGGAGGCCCAACAACATCTACAAGAAGAAGGTTGTGTAGTAGACATCACAAAGCAATTCCTCCAAGCGCACAAGTACAAAAGCGCACTCGGACTTCATCTCTTGAACCATCTGAAAAAGCTTCTAAGCAACCCAAAGTCGCCCCAACGAAGCCTCGGAAGGCTCTGCCCAAGATCAAGGTGGATGTCCCAGTTGCCTCTGCGTAAGTGTTTTGCTTGCTTTACTTGCATCTCAGATTACATTGGGAACTTCTATGTTATTGTCGACCCATTCTCTTGCTTGACCAAGTGAATTCTGAAACTTCCAGTGTTGCTACTTCTGGGACCTCCATGGACCTTTACAAGGATGGAGATGATGAGGAAACTGAAGACGCGGCCACCTCCAAAGCGGGTACGACTCCACAATCTTGCCTTTATTTTGTCAATTGAATCTGTCGGTCAACCGAACTTTTACGGTCGAGTCTTTTGAAGCGCCGCAAAATGTCATTGAACTTCCAGACGACGATGAAGACATGCCTCAGAATACCACAGGAAGGAAGGGCAGGACTTCGAGCAGGAGGGTGCCTGCCAGCAAGGTACCCCAGTCAACACCAGTGCAGGAACCCGTGATTTAGCAATCCAGAGATCTGGTTCAGGCTTCTGTTTCATTCACTGACCCTGTGTCGACTGACCGTCCCTCGGTGTCAACCGCTCAAGTCCCTGCTCTGTGTGTGCAACTCGATGCTTCGGATCCTCTGGCTGACTCGACCATTCCACCAACTCCACTCTTCGTTACCCATTATGTCCCAGAGGACCAGGTGAGCGCTGCTAAGGAAGCTATACACCAAGCAGGCCTTATGATGGAGCAGATGAAGGTGGTGCGGGAGGCCAGCCAGGCTGCTTATGATGCCAGCTCAGTTCTCCAGACCAACGTCCAGGTTAGTCGATTTCTGACTGATCTTTAGCTTGACCCTTGCTCTGTTAGGATATGATACTTGAAAACTGCTACTTTATTATTCGTAAGATGTCCATGGATGAGCGTTTTGAAACCTTTAATGTGCATCTATCATGAGTTTGCATCTGTTCACCCACTGGCTGCTTCAACTTTTGTTGAATATTTTTTCCACTTGAGTCGACTAGGTCGCATCGAGTGTATCCTTGAATCAGTGGGGGCACGCAGAGTGCATCCACTGGGTGTAGTCCCCGAGACCGCCGTCGAATGTTTGATTCAGCGGGGGTCTTTGTTGAATGTCTCTTTCTAATTTTTCCACTCGGTCTAGACAGGTCTTGTCGAGTGGGATCCAGACCAATGGGGCACTCCAAGTGCACCCACTGGGTGTAGTCCCCGAGACCACGGTCGACTGCAGGCAGTCGGCGGTGGTCTGAGAATAATTGTTGCTATTTTTTTACTCCTTCGACTCGTATTGGGCGGACCCTGTCGAGTGGGAAATTTAACCAGTGTGGGCACGCCAAGTGCACCCACTAGGTGTAGTCCCCGAGACTACTGCTGGATGTTTTGATTCAGTAGTAGTCTTAGAACTCTTTTATCGAAAGGACTTGAACTTGTATCCTATCGCACGGAAGCGATTGACTTTTGTACCTGTCGACTGACATGTCTTATTTGTCGATTGCAGAAATCTTGTGCACTCGGGGCTCAGTTCGCCGAACTGGAGCAGAAACAAATTCAGCTCAACCTTGATCTGGAACTGGCCAAGCAGAATTTGCAGAAAGCCAAGGATGAAGCAGCTGGCAAGGGATGTAACAACTTATCGACTATTTGCCTTGCCAGCTTTACTTTTCTCCTTTTGAACCGAGTGACTTCAGTCGAACAGATGTGCATAGTGAAAACAGGTAACTCCAAGCTCGTCTGAAGAATGTTATTTCCTTAGACAAAATGAAGCAGGCTCTGGAGCAAAAGGACCTCGACCTTGCCGCAGCGCAGAAGACGGCGCGGGGAA
Organism: Aegilops bicornis; assembly: GCA_021605145.1. Taxonomy (NCBI): domain Eukaryota; kingdom Viridiplantae; phylum Streptophyta; class Magnoliopsida; order Poales; family Poaceae; genus Aegilops; species Aegilops bicornis. The sequence continues at coordinate 253,502,132 of CM038674.1, read as the reverse complement.
GAACTGAACGTGCAGACAAGAAGCTAGCTTCAGTCGGCAAGTTAGAAGAGGAAAACGCCAAGTTGAAGATTGCCATTAACGAAGCCAACAAAGAAGTCGTGCAGCTGAAGGAGGACAAGGTGGCCCTAACTGACAAGGTGGGAGATCTCGCTTGGAAGAGGGATGAACTGGAGGTTTATCTGGGAGAGGACTCACCAAGAAGATGTTCCTTATGCTTGAAGGTACTTTCCCCTGTCCGACTGATTTGCAACCACCAACTCATCACACAAGTGTTGACTCATCTTTTTTTGTGTATGTAGAATTCTGTCAAAACTTCGAGGAAGAGACTGGGCGGATTGAGACGAATCTGGATCCCATCTACTCCCCTGTCAAGGATGAAGCTGCGATGAACGTGTTGCGCCTGGAATCTCGCCTCGCCAGCGTTACGGATTATCTTGCACGAGTGAGGTGGCAGTGTCGCGGATCGACACGGAGCTTTGGCCATGTGCAACATTCCAAAATGACCTCGAGTCTCTGATGATTCGACTTAAAGAAATCCCTAGTCGAGTGCAAGCGTGGAAGAAGTCATCTGCTCGGTGTGGCGCGGACGTGGCTCTGTCCCTTGTCCGCGTTCATTGAAAAGAAGTTAAGGAAGAGAAGTTGGTAGCCCTCAAGGTCGCCAATACCAAGAAGCTTCAATTACAGTCCTTCATGGAGATTTTCATCGAGGCTGCTACTCGGATTGCTGATGGAATCGACCTGGACGAGTTCGTTGAGCCAGCTAGCCCTCCTCCTGCGGAGTGAACAAACTTTATGCCTTGATTTTATTTGCCTCGGGATGCCGAGTGATTTTGTAACCGTTAAACCCTTTCGGGCCTGATGCCTGAGCACTTCCATTCGCGGTTCTGAACCTCGCTGGATTTATCCGAACTTGGTTTTTCTTCGAATTTGGTTGCTTTGCCTTCACCACTTTCAGATCTCCTAACTCCGAGTGGAACTTGATTCTTCACTCGGAATAGATGTTGTACTTGTGACGCAGCTCCGGTGAGAGGGTCGTGGACGTGAGCACTGGGTGCTGCACACGACCTGCACCTCGCCGTTCTTGCAGATCTGGATGGAGCGTACGTTGTACTTGTGACGTAGCTCCATCGAGAGGACCGTGAGCATGAGCACTAGGTGCTGCACATGACCTGCACCTCGTCCTCCTCGCAGATCGGGATGGAGCGTACATTGTACTTGTGATGCAGCTCCGTCAAGAGGGTCGTGGGCAAGAGCACTAGGTGCTGGACACGACCTGCACCTCGTCGTCCTTGCAGATAGGGATGGAGCGGAGTGGTTTTTTAACTTAGGCGAGTACGGGGTCGCAGCTAAGCCCCTGAGTGGGAGGATTGCTCTCCACTCGGATTCGTTTTGTAACTTAGGCGAGTACGGGTCGCAGCTAAGCCTCCGAGTAGGAGGGTTGTTCTCCACTCGGAGTGGTTTTTGAAACTTAGGTGAATCGGGTTCGCAGCTAAGCCTCCGAGTGGGAGGGTTGCTCTCCACTCGGAGTGGTTTTTGAAACTTAGGCGAATCGGGTTCACGGCTAAGCCCCTGAGTAGGAGGATTTCTCTCCACTCGGAGTGGTTTTTTAAAACTTAGGCGAATCGGGTTCACGGCTAAGCCCCCGAGTGGGAGGATTGCTCTCCACTCGGAGTAGTTTTTTAACTTAGGCGAGTATGGGGTCGCAGCTAAGCCCCCGAGTGGGAGGATTGCTCTTCACTCAAAGTAGTTTTTAACTTAGATGAGTGCGGGGTCGCAGCTAAGCCCCCGAGTGGGAGGACTGCTCTCCACTCGGAGTAGTTTTTTAACTTAGGCGAGTACGGGGTCGCAGCTAAGCCCCCAAGTAGAAGGATTGCTCTCCACTCAGAGTGTTTTTGAAACTTAGGTGAATCAGGTTCGCAGCTAAGCCCCCGAGTGGGAGGGTTGCTCTCCACTCGGAGTAGTTTTGTAACTTAGGTGAGTACGGGGTCGCAGCTAAGCCCCCGAGTGAGAGGGTTGCTCTCCACTCGGAGTGTTTTTGAAACTTAGGTGAACCAGGTTTGCGGCTAAGCCCCCGAGTGGGAGGATTGCTCTTCACTCGGAGTGTTTTTGAAACTTAGGCGAACCAGGTTCGCAGCTAAGCCACCCACTAGGGGATTTAAACACATGTGTCTATGGGATAACAATTATTAAGATACTGCAAAAATCTTGTCTTTGATAAAAAAACTGAAGGATTCCTATTACAACTCGTCGATCCGAGTGTTCAGGTATAAAAACGGCGAAGTAGCTCTGCATTCCACGAGCGTGGCTCGTCTTCTTTCTTGGCTATGTTGTAAAGGTGATACGCCCCGTTGTGGAGCACCTTGGTGATGATGAAGGGACCTTCCCATGCCAGAGCGAGCTTGTGAGGTCGTTTCTGATGCACTTGGAGCACAAGGTCTCCTTCTTGGAATGCTCGACCTCTGACATTATGGGCATGGAATCGACGCATGTCTTGTTGGTAGATGGTCAACCGGATCAGAGCCATCTCACGTTCTTCCTCCAAGAGATCAACTGCATCTTGGCGTGCCTGTTCAGCTTCAGCTTCTGAGAAGAGTTCCACTCGGGGAGCGTTGTGTAGCAAATCACTCAGTAGCACAGCTTCAGCACCATACACCATGAAGAAAGGAGTTCGGTCAGTCGACCGGTTTGGAGTTGTTGTCAGTCCCCATAAAACAGATGGCAATTCAGTCACCCAAGCTCCAGCAACATGCTTGAGATCGCGCATCAGTCGGGGTTTCAGCCCTTGAAGGATCAAACCATTCGCCCTTTCTGCCTGCCCATTCGACTGCGGGTGCGCAACAGATGTGTAATCGACTCGAGTGCCTTGCGAAGCGCAGAATGATCTGAACTCATCAGAATCAAAGTTGGATCCATTATCTATGATAATACTGTGAGGGACTCCATATCTAAATATTAGCTCTCTGATGAAACTGATGGCAGTGCTTGAATCAAGATTTTTTATAGGCTTGGCTTCGATCCATTTGGTGAATTTGTCGACTACCACAAGCAAATGAGTGAAACCACTTCTGCCAGTTTTGAAGGGTCCAACCATATCCAACCCCCAAACAGCAAACGGTCAGACGAGTGGAATAGTCTTCAAGGCAGACGCAGGCTTGTGAGACATGTTTGAGTAGAACTGACAGCTTTCGCACTTGTCGACTATATCTTTTGCCATCTGATTTGCACGCGGCCAATAGAATCCCGCTCAGTATGCTTTGGCCATGATGGTTCGAGAGGATGCATGGTGACCACAGGTCCCCGAGTGGATGTCGTTTAGAATCATTCGAGCTTCTTCAGGTGTGATACAACACTGAGCGACCCCAGTGACACTTTCTCTGTAAAGCTGACCACCTATCACCGTGAAGGCTTTGGATCAACGAACAATCTGACGGGCCTCATCTTCATCCTCTGGAAGTTCCTTCCTAAGCAAATACACAATATATGGCACCTTCCAATCAGGAGTGATGATTAAAACTTCCATGATTAGGTCAACTACAGCCGGGACCTCAATCTCAGTCGGATATGTATAACTTTTCAGTTATGGGGGCTCCTTTGTAAATGGATCTTCTTGAACTGATGGGGTATGGAGATGCTCCAAGAACACATTGTTGGGTATAGGTTTCCGACTGGAACCCAACTTAGCTAGATCATTAGCAGCTTGATTCTTGATTCGGTGTATGTGGTGGAGCTCTAACCCTTCAAATTTCTCTCTAACTTTCTTACTGCATTGCAATAACCAGCCATAGCTGGGCTCCTGATTGACCACTAAGTCCGAGTCACTGTAGACCATCAGGCGACGGACGCCGAGTGAAATGGCCATACGTAACACATAAGAAAGTGCCTCATATTCAGCCTCGTTGTTTGAAGAACCAAAGTGAATCTGGAGGACATAGCTGAGCTTATCGCCTCTTCGGGATACCAAAACCACACCTGCACCAGAACCATTCAACATCTTGGGCCCATCAAAGAACATAGTCCAATGCTCCAAGTGAATTTGAGTCGGTTGCTGCTATTCAATCCACTCGGCGAGGAAATCAGCTATTGCTTGGGTTTGATTGCTTTCTTTGCCTCAAACTTGATATCCAACGGAAGGAGTTCAATCGCCAATTTTTCCACTCGACCAGTTGGATCCCTATTGTTCAGAATTTCTGGTAATGGAGCGTCGCTGATGACTGAAACCGAGTGGTCTAAAAAGTAATGTGCAACTTTCTTCGTGGTCATGTAAATTCCATAGACAAGCTTCTGATAATGTGGATATCTCTGCTTGGACGGAGTCAAGACTTCAGAAATATAATACACTGGGCGCTGAACTTTATAGGCTTTGCCTTCTTCTTCCCGCTCGACTATGAGCACTGTACTGACAACTTGTCCAGTGGCTGCAATGTATAGTAGTAAAGGCTCTTTGCTGATTGGAGCAACAAGCACCGGCTGGGTGGAAAGCAGGGCTTTGAGCTCTACAAACGCTGCTTCAGCTTCAGGAGTACACTCGAACTTGTCAGACTTTTTCATCAGTCGGTAAAGAGGAAATGCCTTTTCACTGAGACGAGAGATGAATAGGCTTAGTGCGGCCAAACAACTAGTGAGATTCTAAACATCATGCACACACACAGGGCTGTTCATTTGGAGGATTCCTCCAACTTTCTCTGGTTTGCATCGATCCCTCGTTCAGAACGAGGAAACTGAGTAACTTCCCACCTGGGACTCCGAATGTGCATTTTGACGTGTTAAGCTTGATATTGTATCTTCTCAAGTTGGAAAAAGTTTCAGTGAGGTCAGTCAGTAGGTCGGAACCTTTACGTGACTTGACCACGATGTCATCCATGTATGCTTCCACATTCCGACTGATTTGAGTGAGCAGGCACTTCTGAATCATGCGCATGAATGTGGCGCCAGCATTCTTGAGGCCAAAAGGCATGGTAACATAGCAAAAACACCCGAATGGGTTGATGAATGCCGTTTTTATTTCATCGGGCCCATACAGTAGGATCTGATGGTACCTGAAATATGCGTCCAAAAAGGACAGACGCTCACATCCCACAGTCGAGTCGACAATTTGATCGATGCGGAGTAGAGGGAAATGATTCGGGCAGGCCCGGTTGATATGCTTGAAGTTGATACACATACGAAGTGAATCATCTTTCTTGGGGACCATGACAACATTGGGGAGCCACTCGGAGTGGTATATCTCGCGGATGAACTCAGCTGCCAGAAGCTGAGCCACCTCTTCGCCAATTGCCTTCCTCTTCTCCATGATGGACCGGCGGAGATGCTCTTTAATGGGTTTTGCTTTTGGGTCGACTCGCAAACAGTGCTCAGCCAGTCTCCTGGGTACACCCGGCATGTCAGATGGTTTCCATGCGAAGATGTCCCAGTTCTCACGAAGGAACTGGATGAGCGCTTCTTCCTATTTGCTGTCAAATGTTGTTGAGATATGAGTCAGAGCAGCATTGGGGTCGGTTAGGTGAATGTGAACTGGCTTTGTTTCCCCGGACGACTGAAATGCGGACTCTGAAGCAGGCTTCTTAGCACGCAACAAATCACTCGGATCTGCATTCTTCTGGTACTCTTGCATTTCTACTGCTGCCATCTGTTCATCGGCGATCTTTGAGCCCTTCTGGAGGCACTCTTCTGCTCTCTGCTGATTCCCAGTGACTGTAATCACACCTCTGGGACTAGGCATCTTCAACTTGAGGTACACGTAACACGGTCGAGCCATGAAACGAGCATATGCAGGCCTGCCCAGAGTGGAATGATAGGCACTGTGAAATCCACGACTTCAAATGTCAACTTTTCCTTGCGGTAATTCTTTGAATCACCGAAAACCACATCAAGTGTGATCTGACCGAGTGAATCGGCTTTCTTCCCTGGGATGACCCCGTGGAATCGCATGTTGCTTTCACTGAGCTTGAACATCAGAATGCCCATCCCTCGGAGAGTCTCAGCGTACAAAATGTTCAAACCACTGCCACCATCCATCAAGACCTTGGTCAGTCGAGCGCCCCCAACGACTGGGTCGACCACCAACGCTTGCCGCCCAGGGGTAGCAACGTGCGCTGGGTGATCGTACTGGTCGAATGTAATGGGAGTTTTTGACCATTTCAGATACGTCGTCGTTGTCGGAGCAACCATGTTTACTTCCCTGTTGATGACCTTTAGTCGACTTTTGCTTTCAATATCAGCAAAAATCACCAAAGTGGCATTGACATTGGGGTAACCATCATCCTCTTCTTTGTCCTCATCCTTATCAAATTCCCTTTCTTTTTCAACGGGCTGGCCCTCTCGGAAGCTCTGAATCAAGAGTCGACACTGTTGAGTGGTATGCTTGGGGTAAATCAGGTTCCCCTCTTCATCTTTCTTAGTGTGTATATGACACGGCAAATCAAGTACGTCATTTCCCGCTTGATCTTTCACTCTCTTGGGGATCCATGGCCCCTTAGGTTTTCCTTTGAATTTTTCTTGGGTCACAACTGCGGCCTCACCAGGACCAGCGGGTTCAGCTTTGCGCTTCTGCTTCCAACTAGAATTTCCTCCTCTGGTGTCTTGGGCGACTGGTTTGTTCTTACCACTGCAGAGTCGGTATTCTTCTTCGCCTTTAGCGTACAGAGTGGCTATTTCCATCATTCAGGACAGATTCATATCTCCTGTCCGACCAAATTTTAGGTTAAGCTCTCTGTACCGAACACCCTCCTTGAAGGCGCAAACTGCTTGGTGTTGTGACACATTTTCCACTGTATGATGAAGAGTGGTCCACCTCTGGATGTAATCCCTCAAAGTTTCATTCGGTTTCTGAACACAATGTTGTAATTCAGTCAGCCCTGCTGGTCGTTTGCAAGTGCCCTCAAATGTCCTGACAAACACTCGGGCCAACTCTTCCCAACTAAAGATACTTCCAGGAGCCAACTGATTCAACCAAGCTCTGGCTGAACCCTCCAACATCAGAGGGAGATGCTTCGTGGCTACATCATCATTTCCGCCACCAATCTGCAGAGCCACTCAGTAATATTCTAGCCAAGTGTCTGCCTTCAACTCACCGGTGAACTTACTTACTCCCGTCGCCAACCTGAAGTTGGGAGGTATATCAGCAGCCCTGATGGCTCTGCTGAAACATTCAAGCCCAGAAACATGCACTCTGCTACTAACCGGGCGATCTCTGTCTAGTTCTTCTCTGTGTGCTCAGTTTCTGTCGACCAGACCTTGCAAAAGAATCGACCTTGCATCGAACGCGGGCTCTCTTGGGTCGACTGGGACTCTTCGCTCATCGCCATATGGGCGCCTGTCATCATACTGCCGGAGTACATACGATCCACCCCTCGGAGGGGGCGTAGGCACTCAACGGTGGTCATCACGGCCGAGTCGATGCTCATACTGCTCGTGGTTCCTACCCAAGTACTGTTCCTGGCGGTGCCCATGGCCTTCATGCTGCGGAGGTGATCTTGGGATGTGAGTAGACTGGACTGTGTCCGCCACTACAGACCTGTTGTGGATCCTATTGCGCGACTAAGAAACAGTTGTGTTCTGTTCACCTGCTGCTCGGAGCAGCGCTCAGATCTGCATCAAACCACTTCTAGCCTCTGATGGGGACGGCTGAATCGACTCTGTTATACGGACTGCAACTGTAATATTCTGGATCAGAGTGCGGTATACCTGAGGTTCAGGCGGAAACAACTGTCGATGCCATCGACTGGATTCGAGGATCTATCGTCGAGCGCGCTCGTCGAGTGAATGTTGAAGGTTCTCCAGACGCGCGTGCTCAGCCAAAGTGGCCAGGCGCGCAGTCTCCAAGGCCCGAGCCTCAGAGGTCTCCCTGATGATGGGAGTGTGGAGCACCTCCCCGTTGCGACGGTGCAGCTTATCCCTCTACTGCGAAGTGAGGGCTTCGGGACGATATTCCTCGTGACCATGCGACGAGCCGCCATCGCCATCGCCACCGCCACCGCCACCATGACGGAAACCAGGAGGGCTGCGCAGGATGTCGACCATGAGGACTTCTGCCGCAGGGTCACTGCTGTCGCACTCGGACAGAGTCTCGACGGAACCAGTCGACAGGTTGAATAGTCCATAAAGAGATTTGTTGGGTTCAATTGCCGCGACTTGAGGGGTAGCCGACTGACGGGCCACCGCATGTTTTACCCATTGCTGAAGTCACGATCGACCAGATCGCTTGCGACGGCGAGCGGCGGGGAGCGAAGATGCTGCGAGAGCTGACCGATACTGGGTCAACGGCTGCTGCAGAAGGACGTCGCGGACACATGCGCGAGAGTGCATCGCCCCGCGGATGGGGAGAGTATCAACGTTGAGGGGGGCCTCCTGTAGCCAGGCGGATTCGTCGGCGATGAAGACGAGTGCGCTGAGACGGATTTCGTGGCCCTCAGCCAAACCGCCGCCAGAAACCATGATGATGGAGATCAAAAAAATTGTAACCTCACCGGAAGTCGCTAAGACACCTGCCCCAAGGTGGGCGCCAACTGTCGTGGTACTAAGTCTGACAGTAAGAGTAGGGGGTACGAATGAGGAGGCAAGGTCCTACTACGGCGAGGTTGTACACACGAGTTTATGAGTTCAGGCCCCTCTTGGAGGAGGTAAAAGCCCTACGTCTTGGTGCCCTGAGGCGGTCGACTGGAATATGTGTGTGTGTGTGTGTGTGTTACAGGGGGTGCGAACCCTTGTGCCAGTGGAGGGGGTGGCTTATATAGACTGCGCTAGGACCCAGCCAACCCACGTTACAAAGGGTTCAATGTACATTAAGACAGTGCGTTACTGGCAACGCCAGTAATAAAGAGGTATAAATGATCTTAAAGACTACAGAGTGAATGCCCGATCGTTTCCATCCCTAGTGATGTTAGGTCTTCTGTATTCCGAGTTGTTTCTTGTATGGTCGAGTGACGTCATCTTGGTCGAATGGAATCGGGGTATCCGAGTGAGGTTGAAGGTCTAGTGGATTGCACTCCTTGGTGAACTCAGTCGGTTTCCTCTGTTGTGTATCAAATGTCTTTGACTCTTAGGGCAGTGTCCTTGGGCAGGGCGTCTAGGTCAAGCCTACGACCCTACCCTAGGTGCCTTGGTGGGTTGTGCTCACCTAGGCCCCCCCTCCGGTGGTTCTTGGCTCTAGTATTTTTCTTTTATTGTATAAAAATTTCCCGCAAAGTTATCGTTCCAATCCGAGAACTTTTATTTCTGCACAAAAACAACACCAAGGTAGTTCTGCTGCAAAATAGAGTCCAAACAAGAGGAAAATCATTAGGAAAAGCATATACGATGGAGACTATCAGGCGGCGGTTCCGGGAGGTTGCGGGTCATGCTGACATGCATGGCCCGCTCGTTAGTGGGAGACTGAGAGCATGCAGGCGCGGGAGGCTAGGCCGGCTGGCTAGCTGGGCCATGGCTGGCTGGCCTCACCCTTTTTTCTTTTTCTGTTCTGCTCTTTTTTTCAAATTTAAATTTAAGTTTGAATTTTCATCAAAAGGAAAACTATTCCTTAAATCCTTTGGGAATATTTCTGGTTGGTTGAACTTTTTCTCAGAGGATTTTGACAAATTATTTGCGTCATAACTAGTGGGCCTATTTGCAAGGTTATTTATTTTCTTTGTTTGTTTTCTCTTTCATTTATTTTATCCGGAATTTTACCTATAGTTTAATAGCACAAATTAAACTACTTTCAAACTCTGGTTCACATGTAGGATTTGGCCCATCCCAAACCACTCTCTCTCTCTCTCCATCCCATCAATCAGATGAATGTGACTAGATATGTAGGGCGAAAAGTGAGGGTTTGTTTGCATGCACAAGAAAATGAGGGCTTTGAAGCCATCCGACCCTTACAACTCTGACCCGCCACCAGCACACCCGTCGTCGTCGCGCCTCACCACATCAAAGGGCGACCCAGCCTAGCCGGACCACCCCCAGCCCGCGTCGGCGCAGCCCTTGACCCCTACCATCGGGATTTGATGAGGGAGCACTACCGTAGCTTGCAACCACGCCATCCCACACACAAGCTCCTTCCACCCGACCTCATGCAATGTAGAGGCATGTTGGGTGCTCATATTGTTTTGTATCCTCTTGATGCTCTAAGGGCTCGTTCGGAAGTTCTACACGAGCCAGCTTCTCCGTCTCCGCATGTGAGCCAGTGATTGCTTGTATCTGCATTGGTATTTCCCAAAAGAGGAGAGGATGATGCAGCACACCAACGGTAACTATTTCCCTCAGTTATGAAACCAAGGTAACCAATCCAGTAGGAGAACCAAGCAACACTATGTAAACGGTACCTGCACACAAATAACAAATACTTGCAACCCAACACGTAAGAGGGGTTGTCAATCCCTCCTCGGTATTGAGATAGATTAAATTGTATGAGATTGAATAAACAGATCTAGAGAAAACACAAAATAAAATAAATAAATAAAAAGTACAACAAGGTATTTTTGGGTTTTCGAAATAATAGATCTGACAAAAATATGATAGAAAATAGATCTGAGGGCCGTAGATTTCACTAGTGGCCTCTCTCGAGAAAATAGGATACGGTGGGTAAACAAATTACTGTTGGGCAATTGATAGAAGAGAAAATAATTATGACCATATCCAAGGCAATGATCATGTATATAGGCATCACGTCCAAGATTAATAGATCGACTCCTGCCTACATCTACTACTATTACTCCACACATCGACCGCTATCCAGCATGCATCTAGTGTATTAAGTTCATGAAGAAACAGAATAATGCAATAACAACGGTGACATGATGTAGACAAGATCTATTCATATAGGAATAGACCCCATCATTTTATCCTTAATAGCAATGATACATGCGTGCCTCGCTACCCCTTCTGTCACTGGGTGAGGACACTATGAGATCGAACCCATCACAAAGCACCTCTTCCCATTGCAAGAAAAATCAATCTAGTTGGCCAAACCAAACCAAAGTTTCGGTGAAGAAATATGAGGCTATACTATTGACTTTGTGCTTGCATAGGGAATCACAAACCTTAACACCAATATTCTTACTAAAGCATAATTACTCACCAACATGACTCACATATTACAACCATCATATCTCAAAACTATTACAAAGAATCAAGTTTATAATGTCCAATGATATTCATGAAAGTTTTTAATATATCCCTCTTGGATATCTATCACTTTGGGACTAATTTCATATATTACCATTGCTTATAATAAGCTCTCAAACAAATTTATGAACAACATGAGCATAAAAAATTTCATCTCTCAAAATAATATAAGTGAAGCATGAGAGAATTTCTTCAAAAATTTATTAACTCTCAAATTAATCTAAGTGGGGCATGAGAGTATTTATTCAAAAATTAAAGCACCACCGTGCTCCAAAAGATATAAGTGAAGCAATAGAGCAATTCCATAGCTCAAAAAAATTAAGTGAAGCACATAGAGCAATTCTAAGAAATCATAGCATCACTATGGCTTTCTCAAAAAGGTATGTCCAGCAATGATGATTGTGACATACTAAAAATCAAAACAAGAAAGACTCATATAATACAAGACTCTCCGAGCAAAACTCATGATATGTGACGAATAAAAATATAGCTCCAAGTAAAATTACCGATGGTTGTTAGAAGAAAGAGTGGATGCCTTCCGGTGCATCCCCAAGCTTAGTTGCTTGGATCTCCTTGAATATTACCTTGGGGTGCCATGGGCATCACCAAGCTTAGGCTCTTTTCACTCCTTGTTCCTTCATCCATCGTGAACTCACCAAAACTTGAAAACTTCAATCGCATAAAACTCAACAAAACCTTCATGAGATCCGTCAGTATAGTAAAGCAAATTACCACTTCAAGTAATGTTGCAAACCCATTCATATTTTATTATTGCATTATAAATACTGTATTCTAACTTTACCATGGTTATACCCCCCGATACAATCCATTGATTCATCAAAATAAGCACACAATGCAACAAAAAACAGAATCTGTCAAAAACAGAATAGTCTATAGTAATTTGGACATTGATCATACTTCTGTAACTCCAAAAATTCTGAAATATTAGGACAACGTAGGACATTTGTATATCAATCATGTGTAAAAAAATTCAAAACTTTATCACGCTTCTGTGATTTTAACAATTCTACTACTGGGCGCAAAAGTTTCTATTTTTCAACAAGATCAAATCAACTATCACCCAACATGATCCTAAAGGCTTTACTTGGCACAAACACTAACCAAAACATAAAAGCACAATAATAGCAGTAGCATAATTCTGCAAACACACAAAAACAGAAAGAAAAAGAGAAAAAATATTATATTCATTGGGTTACCTCCCAACAAGAGCTATCGATTTCTGCCCCCAGCTAGGCATAATTCATGGATTCAAGTATTGTCATCTTTAGTTTTTTCTCCATATGTTGCCGTCATGATTGATTCATATGGTGGCTTAATTCTTGTTCTAGGGAAGTGTTCCATACCCTTTCTTAGTGGAAATTGAAATTTGATATTCCCTTCTTTAATATCAATCACGACACCTATAGTTCGTAAAAATGGTCTACCAAGTATGATTGGACAAGGCGGATTGCAATCAATATCAAGAACAATAAAATCTGTGGGAACATAGTTCCTATTTGCAAGAATAAGAACATCATTAATACTTCTTGAAGGTTTTCTAATAGTAAAGTCTGCCAAGTGCAAATTAAGAGAACATTCTTCAATATTGGTAAGACCAAGCACATCACATAGAGATTCCAGAATTGTGGAAACAATAGCACCTAAATCACATAAAGGAAAGCACTCATAGCTTTTGATATTTACTTTAATGGTAGGTTCCCATTCATCATATAATTTTCTAGGAATTCAAATCTCTAATTCCAACCACTACTGCAGGATGCTGCTAACGCGACACTACAATTAGAGACCCTTCGACGAAAGTGTGTGCGATGCCATAATCGCAAACGGTGGTGTAAAAACCGTCAAAAAAGGTGCAAAACGTTAGTGATGGAGGATGCATCAACCATGGTTCAGATTTTAGTTGTGTGTGCGATGCAGGGCATACGGTTCAGCTCAGTTAACGTTTGCGATGAGGAGGAACAAAAGAAATGGGCAGCCAGATGAAGGTGTGTGCGATGTACAACATACAGTTCACTCGGATGAACTGTTTGTGATTAGGCAACACAAAAGAAACGATCAGCCAGATCAAAGGTGTGTGCGATATATGGCATGTGGTTCACTCGGATGAACTGTTTGCGTTGAGACATGAGAACAGAAATGGTTCAAATAAACAAGATGTGTGTGATACGAGGCAAACAGGTATGTAATCGGAAACGTGTGCGAAGACCGATAATAACACAGACGATTACTGCTAACAAGCCGTGTGTGTTGTGAGTGTAACGCCCTCGATGCGGCTATATCTCCCACGTGTCGAAGCACGACTTAGAGGCATAACCGCATTGAAAGCAATGTCGCAAGTGAGGTAATCTTCACACAACCCATGTAATACATAAGGGAAAGAGATACATAGTTGGCTTACAAATGCCACTTCACACAATACATAAATAAACATCCATCATCCAGATTACACTCAAGGCCCGACTACGGAACCAAAATAAAAGAAGACTACCCCAAATGCTACACGGATCCCTGATCGTCCCAACTGGGCTCCACTACTGATCATCAGGATAAGACACATAGTAACGACCACGTTCCTCGTCGAACTCCCACTTGAGCTCGGTTGTGTCATCTGCACTGGCATCGTCGGCACCTGCAACTATTTTGGTAGAATCTGTGAGTCACGGGGACTCAGCAATCTCACACCATGAGATCAAGACTATTTAAGCTTATAGGAAGGACAGAGTTGTGAGGTGGAGCCGCAGCAGTTTACTAGCATATATGGTGGCTACATTCGCAAAAGAGAGCGAGAAGAGAAGCAAGGCACGGTCGTGAAGCTAGTAGCGATCAAGAAATGATCCTGAACTACTTACGTCAAACATAACTCCAACACCGTGTTCACTTCCTGGACTCCGCCGAGAAGAGACCATCATGGTTACACACGCGGTTGATGTGTATTAATTAAGGTCAACTTCGGGTTTTCTACAACGGACATTAACAAATTCCCATCTGCCTCATAACTGCGGGCACGGCTTTCGAAAGATAATACCCTACAGGGGTGTCCCAACTTAGACCATTATAAGCTCTCACGGTCAACGAAGGATATTCCTTCTACCGGGAAGACTCGATCAGTCTCGGAATCCCGGACTACAAGACATTTCGACAAAGAATAAAACAAGACCAGCAAAGCCACCCGACAGCCGACAAATCCTGATAGGAGCTGCACATATCTCGCTCTCGTGACACATCCGGATGAGACAAAGCTACGAGTAAAACCAGGCTTTGAGTTTCCCGAGGTGGCCCGCAGCAGCTCGGTTCGGACCAACACCGAAGGAGCACCGCCCGGGGTAAATAAAGATGACCCTCGGGCTCGTGAAAACCCGGGGGAAAAAGGCTTAGGTGGCAAATGGTAAAAACCAATGTTGGGCCTTGCTGGAGGAGTCTTATTATGAAGGCATCTTCGCGACCTCGATGCACTCACTACAGAGCATTACGTGATAAACTAAGCATACATCCATCAAGAAGACATGGCATAGAAGCTATACATGGCAAGAAAAACATCATAGCATACACGGATCAACTACAACAACCTTGGCAAAATTGAATATAATGTAAACAATCTGACAGGAAACATTTTATAGCAAAAGTAGAGCTCGATTGACTCAAGCTATGACACTCCATAATTGTAAACAAGGGCGTGGATGGATAGAGAATAACCATATGTTCAAAACATCCTTACTGAAGTATCTCAAAATAAGCATGGATCTCTCTGTAGCATCAAGTTTACATGGCATAAAAATATCAGCAGAACAGGGGCTGAAATCAGCAACATCAAGAAGCCTAGTTTGCATGCTTGTGCTAGTCACCATAGAGATCACAAAAATACATGACATACACCCCTGTAAAGATGGCATGGCATATTAAAAAACACATGTAGGACTCAAGTTCATAGGATGCACACATCAATCATGCAAAAAATGACAAAAGTGCATGTTCTGATAAGAATCTGAAACTAACATCACATAGCCCTCTTCTACCAGCATTTCGGGCATCAAGATGAGCTCAAATGAAAGTGATGCAATGTAACAAAATGATTTACTCTTCGAGGTGAACAATTTGACATATTACACGCACGAAACGGAGCTACAGGTGCAAAGATGTGATGCGATGAAGATGCAACAAAAATTATCACAGAAAATGACTTGGACGAAAAAAACGGGGGGGAGGAGAAGTCAAGCGAGACCGGATCTGGATCCGGGGCGCGCGAATCGGGGTTCGCCGGCGGCGGCTCGCCGGAGAAGGAGGGAGGAGAGGCCGGGCGACGGGTGACGGGCGGCCGGGCGGGTCAGCACGGGGCCGAGGCGGCGAGGCGGGCGACGGGCGAGGCCGAGGCCGGCGGCGGACGCGGCCGGCGACGGGACGGGCGGCGGGCGGTGGTGGCTGGCGCCGAGGCGGCGGCGGACGGAGGTCGCCGGGCGCGGGCGCTGGCCGGGAGGGCCCGACGGGCTCGGGCCCGGGGTCGACGGCGGTGGGGACCGCCCGGCACGTGGTGCTGCGGGTCGTCCGGCGGCGGCGGGAGTTTGTCCGCAAGACGATCGGACGTGTCCGGCGCGCGGAGGGAGCGGGGCTAGGGTTTCGGGATCCGGAAAATTTCGGAGGGGAGGCTATATTTATTGGTAGAGGGAGCTAGGAGGCTCCAAATGAGGTGTAGTTTTCGCCCACACGATCGTGATCCGACGACGGAGAGCATGGAAGTGACTTAGATGGGTTATTGGGCTGTTTTGAAGGGGTGTTGGACTGCAACCCAAAAGAGGCCTTCGCGGTTATGCGGTTAACCGTTGGAGTATCAAACGACCTCCAAATGGAACGAAACTTGACAGGTGGTCTACCGGTGGTGTACCAAGGCCACTTGACAAACCTCGGTCCATTCCGAGAAAGTTTAGTACCCGCTCATGGAAAAATGTAAAAGGGGACGCCGGGGAACATAGGAGTGCCGGATTGCAAAACGGACAACGGGGAAAATGCTCGGATGCATGAGACGAACACGTATGCCAATGAGATGCACATGATGACATGATATGAGATGCATGACATGGACAAAATGCAAAATGAAGAAAAAACCCAACCACGGAGGGAATATCATATCACATAGCCGAAAATGGCAAGAGTTGGAGTTACAAATATGGAAAGTTACATCCGGGTGTTACAACACTCCACCACTACAAGAGGATCTCGCCTCGAGATCTAGGACTGAAAGAACTCCGGATATTCGAACGGAGGTGATCCTCACGCCCTGTGTGGCTTCTCGGTCGGAATGGTGTGACCACTTCACTTTCGTGAATTTGATTGACTTGTTGCGAGTCTTGCTCTCGGTTTATTCAAGAATAGCAACGGGCGCTCATGATAAGAGAGATCTTCTTGGAGGTCAATTTCTTGAAGTTGATAGTGCGCTCAGAGTCTTGAAGCACTTGCGGTTGTGACACGTGAAACACATCGTGCACGCTCGCGAAGTTGGACGGAAGCTCGTTGATAGGCGAGATCGCCTCTTTTGCCAATGATCTTGAAAGGACCCACGTATCTAGGGGCAAGCTTCCCTTTGATACCGGGCGACGAGTGCCTTTCATTGGAGAGACGCGGAGGTAGACATGGTCTCCGATTTGAAAAGCCACATCACGGTGCTTGTCATCATAATAGCTCTTCCGCGCGATTATGCTGCTTTGAGATTCTCACGAATGACTTTGCACATTTCTTCGGCTGCTGTGATCAAGTCGTTGCCAAGAAGTTGGCGTTCACCTGTCTCGGACCAATTGAGAGGAGTACGGCACTTTCTGCCATAGAGAATTTCGAATGGGGCCTTGCCCGAACTCGCTTGGAAGCTGTTGTTGTAGGAGAACTCGGCATATGGAAGACAATCTTCCCACTTCATACCGAAGGAAATGACACAAGCCCAGAGCATATCTTCAAGGATTTGATTGACTCGCTCGACTTGGCCACTTGTTTGAGGGTGGAAAGCTGTGCTGAAACGAATGTTGGTGCCCATGGCCTTCTGAAAAGAATCCTGGAGGTGTATAGCTCTGCCAACTGAGCTGTTGTGATGGATTCTTTGATAGGAAGAAAATGAGCCACTTTAGTAAGCTTGTCAATGACAACGAACATAGCATCATTTCCACGCTTGGACTTAGGAAATCCAGTCATGAAGTCCATCTCGATATGATCAAACTTGCATTCTGGAATAGCAAGAGGTTGGAGGAGACCAGCTGGTCGTTGGTGTTCTGCTTTCACCCTTCTGCAGACATCACACTCATTCACGAATTGAGCAATTTCTCGCTTCATTCGAGTCCACCAATATGACTGCTTGAGGTCATGGTACATCTTCGTACTTCGGTGATGACTGGATAGAAGGGAATTGTGTGCCTCATTCATAGACTTTACGTAGATCACCCTTTGGAACCACAATCCGGTCCTCGAAGAAAAGAGTATCTTTGTCATCAATGTGGAAGCACTTGTATTTGGAAATGCCCTTGTCGATACCACGTTTCACCTTTTTCACCATGGTATCCAGGAGTTGAGCCTCACGAATTTGGTCTTCCAAAGTAGGAGAGACTATGAGGTTGGCAAGAAAGCCTTGAGGAACAACTTGAAGATTCAGCTTGCGGAAAGCTTCACAGAGATCCGGTTGGAAGGGCTTGAGAATTAAGCTGTTGCAATAAGCCTTCCTGCTCAAAGCATCTGCAATCACATTGGCCTTGCCCGGAGTATATTCAATACTCGGATTGTACTCTTGAATCATTTCGACCCATCGAGTTTGCCTGAGGTTGAGGTTCGGTTGAGTGAAGATATACTTGAGGCTCTTGTGATCGGTCAATATGTCAACTTTCCTTCCCAACAAGAGATGTCTCCAAGTTATTAATGCATGGACAACTGCCGCCAACTCCAGATCGTGAGTGGGGTAGTTCTTTTCGTTGGGCTTCAGCTGACGAGAGGTATAGGCCACAACTTTCTTCTCTTGCATTAACACAGCACCGAGACCTTGAAGAGAAGCATCACAGAAAACTTTGAATGGCTTGGATTCATCAGAGGAGTCAAGACAGAGCTGTGACGAGTTTCTCTTTGAGAGTATTGAAATCAACGTCACACTCGGGAGACCGTATATACTTCACATGCTTCTGGAGGAGGTTGGAAAGAGGCTTTGCAATCTTGGAGAAATTCTCCACGAATCTTCGGCAATAGCTTGCAAGTCCAAGAAAACTGCGAAGCTGCTTGACATTCTGAGGAGGTTCCCAATTCACAACTGCAGACATCTTCTCGGGATTAACAGCGATGCCCTTGGCGGAGATTATGTGACCAAGGTAAAGAACTTCATCAATCCAAAATTCACATTTGGAAAACTTCGCATAGAATTGATGCTCTCTGAGCTTGTCGAGCACCAATAGCAAATGTTTGGCATGATCCTTCTTATTCTTGGAGAAGAGCAAAATATCATCGAGATAGACCAAGACGAATTCATTGGTGTAGGGGTTGAAGATGAAGTTCATCATTCGAGAGAATGTTGGAGGAGCATTGACAAGGCCGAAAGACATGACAGTATATTCATAAGAACCAAAGCTTGTTCGAATGCTTTGTCTTGGGAATATCTTGTTCACGAATGCGAATTTGATGATAACCCATACGAAGGTCAAGATTGGAGAACACTTTAGCACCATTGAGTTGCTCGAAAAGCTCATTGATGTTGGGAAGTGGATACTTGTTCTTGATTGTCTTCTTATTCAATGGACGGTAATCGACACAAAGTCGGTCCGTGCCATCCTTCTTCTGGACAAAAGAACACCACAACCCCAAGGAGATGAACTCGGTCCGATCAAACCCAAACGCTCTTGTTCATCGAGCTGCTTCTTCAATTCCTTCAGCTCATTAGGTCCAAGCTTGTATGGACGCTTGCAAACGGGTTCGTGCCGTGCTCAAGATCGATAACGAACTCAATCGGGCCGGTGAGGAGGCATTCTGGAAGCTCTTCCGAAAGACATCTTGGTACTCACAAACGATCGAATCGAGAGATAGCATTCAACTCGCCCTTCTCATTGAGAGAAAACAACTGAATGGTTTCATCACGAGCGGCATAGATGATCACATCCTCACAAGAGTGTGTCAATTGAATTTCCCCGGCAGCACAATCAAGCTGAGCTTTGTGCTGAGAAAGCCAGTCCATCCCGAGAATAAGATCAATATCCGAGTCACCAAGGACAATTGGTTTAGCCAGAAATCTATAGTCGCCCATCTTGATACCGACATTCGGAACTAACATGGTAGATCTCAAACGCTTAGCCGGAGAAACAACTTGCAATGCTCTAGGTAATGCCTCTGTATCAAAATTGTGCTTCGATGCAAAAGGATATGACATGAAAGAATGCGAAGCACCAGTATCAAATAAGACTTTTGCAGGAATATCATTAACTGAGAGATTACCCATAATCACATCAGAAGAATCCTTCGCTATGCTGCATTCATCATGTTCACCTTTGCGGACTTGGGATTATGCTTGACCAACGCATTGCTTGGAAGATCTCACAGGAGGAGGAGGCGGAAGGCGCCTTTTGGTTGAAGCACTTGTTCGCATAGTGACCTTTCTGTGACATTTGTTGCAAGTCACCTCTGAGAGCGGACGACGATAAGGAGCATTTGACCTTGGAGCTTGAGAATTTGACTTGTTCTGATAGCGTGGGTTGGGTGGGTGGGAAGATCCACGACCACCTGAGTTCTTCTACTGATAAGGCTGACGGAACGGAGGAGGAGGAAGGTAGAACTTCACGCTTAGCTGCCACCGAGAGGAAGAAGAAGACTGGACTGCATCCATGATTCTCTTCTTAGAAGCCTCACACTTGAGCTGGGCAGCTTCTTGCTTGAGTGCCATGTTGTAGAATTCATCATACTTTTCCGCTCAAAAAGCACGAGAGCTAATCGCAGATCTTCTCCGAGGCCACCTCTGAATTGATAGATCATACTCTTTTCATCGTGGACGTCTTGCTTAGCGAAGCGGCGAAGTTTCGAACTGGATATTGTATTGATACACGGACATGCCGCCTAGCTTGAGATTGCGGAATTCCTCACGCTTGCTCTCAACAACACTTTTCGGAATGTGGTGAGCTTTGAAGTCTCGGCGGAACTCATCCTGTAATTACACGACCTCCTCCGGAATCTTTGTATTCTTGATACCACTCGGCAGCTTGGTCCTTGAGTTGAAACGAAGCAAACTTGACAAAGTCCTCGTGTCCGACATTGCTACATTCAAAATGTTTGCAGATGTCCACAAGCCAATCGTCGGCGTCTGTGGCCTCGACTACGAAGCTGAAAGACCTCGGTGAATAGCGAGGAACTGATTGAGGGTAGCAAAGTGCGGCTGGTTGTTGCCTTGGCCTTGATTTCCTTGATTGCCTTGCCCTTGGGTACGCTCTTGCAAGAGTTGCAAAATCATCTGAGCATTTGCATTGGTGGCTGCCATGATAGCTTGCCATGCCTCCGGAGGCGGAGGTGGAGGTGGAGGGTTCGACTGACTCCCATCATTGCGATCCGGATTCAGACGCGTTGGTGGAGCCATCCTGAAGAGGGTGACATCCGTTAGCACTTTGATAGACAGATAGACAAGTTGAATCAACGGATAGAAATTGCAACATATAGTCTTCACAATAAACATTCGAACAAGGATGAACGAATGAATTCCAAAAGCTAACATCACACGTCCATTAAGGTGAGAAGCCACTTGATTAAGGGTTGACGAAAAAAAAATAACAAGGTACGACTGGAACAAATAAGTGGTAAGGATTACCCAATCGCAAACCAAATATCTGCGGGAAGAAATGCTAAGAGCTACTTGAATCCCACCTATAAACTCCCGAAACTTTACGTTATGCAACCGGTGTTGGGGATACAGGGACACAAAATATATCACCCAAACTAACAATACCTAGATCCAGCTGTATCCATCCGTCAACACATAACCAAGAAACCTTCGGAAATCGTGTACCTCGACCTTCGAAAAGCATCCGTTATACGAGTCATGGCAATACTCCCGAGCTCGCCCCAGTACTGGGTTATCAGGGTTATCTCACCAACAACTGTACAAAAGAGATTTTCGATGTCGGCAAAGCTCAGGTATTCCGTAATCGCAACGATAAAATTGTGACGACAACACCTCGGGAGCTCAACTCCCGGGACACCGCCACAACCCCTAAATGTCGGGAGGCACCAAGAACAATGTTCTCGCCACAAAACCATCGAACGATTCCAAGATACCCGCGTGATCCTAAATTTTTTAGTGAAATTTGAGGAGAGGAGAGTCAAAACTTCTACGTCAGGAGACCTCACCAGAGCGACAGAAGGGACTGGGGAGTAAAATAATCCTACTCTCCGATATATATAATCCTAAGGCTCAAAACATTTTTGTTCTAGACTCAACAACGCCAAAGAAACAATCAAGCGGGGGGCTCCTAAGTCGGGGATGGCTCGATTACCAACTTAACGCCCTCGATGCGGCTATATCTCCCACGTGTCGAAGCACGACTTAGAGGCATAACCGCATTGAAAGCAATGTCGCAAGTGAGCTAATCTTCACACAACCCATGTAATACATAAGGGAAAGAGATACATAGTTGGCTTACAAATGCCACTTCACACAATACATAAATAAACATCCATCATCCAGATTACACTCAAGGTCCGACCACGGAACCAAAATAAAATAAGACTACCCCAAATGCTACACGGATCCCCGATCGTCCCCAATCGGGCTCCACTCATCGATCATCGAGGATAAGACACGAGTAACGACCACGTTCCTCGTCGAACTCCCACTTGAGTTCGGTTGCGTCATCTGCACTGGCATCGTCGGCACCTGCAACTATTTTGGTAGAATCTGTGAGTCACGGGGACTCAGCAATCTCACACCCGCGAGATCAAGACTATTTAAGCTTATAGGAAGGATAAAGTTGTGAGGTGGAGCTACAACAAGCGACTAGCATATATGGTGGCTACATTCGCAAAAGAGAGCGAGAAGAGAAGCAAGGCACGGTCGTGAAGCTAGTAGCGATCAAGAAATGATCCTGAACTACTTACGTCAAACATAACTCCAACACCGTATTCACTTCTCGGACTCACGAGAAGAGACCATCACGTTACACACGCCGGTTGATGTGTATTAATTAAGGTCAACTTCGGGTTTTCTACAACCGGACATTAACAAATTCCCATCTGCCTCATAACCGCGGCACGGCTTTCGAAAGATAATACCCTGCAGGGTGTCCCAACTTAGCCCATTATAAGCTATCACGGTCAACGAAGGATATTCCTTCTACCGGAAGACCCGATCGATCTCGAATCCCGGACTACAAGACATTTCGACAAAGCAATAAAACAAGACCAGCAAAGCCACCCGATTGTGCCGACAAATCCCGATAGGAGCTGCACATATCTCGTTCTCAGGGCACATCCGGATGAGACAGGCTACGAGTAAAACCAGGCTTTGAGTTTCCCCGAGGTGGCCCCGCAGGCGGCTCGGTTCGGACCAACACTCGAAGGAGCACTGGCCCGGGGGGGGGGGGGTAAATAAAGATGACCCTCGGGCTCGTGAAAACCCGGGGGAAAAGGCTTAGGTGGCAAATGGTAAAAACCAATGTTGGGCCTTGCTGGAGGAGTCTTATTCAAAGCGAACTATCAAGGGGGTCCCATAAATCACCCAACCGTGTAAGGAACGCGAAATCAAGGAACATAACACCGGTATGACGGAAACTAGGGCGGCAAGAGTGGAACAAAACACCGGGCATAAGGCCGAGTCTTCCACCCTTTACCAAGTATATAGATGCATTAATTAAACAATAGATATTGTGATATCCCAACAAGTAAACATGTCCCAGCAAGGAACAACATCTCCATGTTCCAACAAGGAACAAACTTTATCTTCACCTGCAACTAGCAACGCTATAAGAGGGGCTGAGCAAAGCGGTAACATAGCCAAACAACGGTTTGCTAGGAAAGGATAGTTAGAGGTTTGACATGGCAATATGGGTGGAAAGATATAGCAAGTGATAGGCATCGAAGCATAGGCATAGCAAAAGAGCGAGCATCTAGCAAGCAAAGATAGAATTGATTTCGAGGGTATGGTCATCTTGCCTGCAAGGTTCTCAGAGTTGTCGAAAGCTTGATCCTCGTAAGCGTTCTCAACAGGTTCCTCGCTCACGTACTCGTCTCCGGCTCTACCCAAAGCAAGAACACAAACAATGGAACCACAATAAATCACGGTGCAATGCACAAGCAACATAATGCAAAACATGGCATGATATGCGAGATGTGAGATGCAATGCATATGCGTGCTCCGGAAGGAAAATGATGAACAAGGCATCAGCTTGGCAAATCAAGTACGCCGCTGGAAAGGTGAGATGATTTCGGTTGAAATCGATATAAAGATCACCGGAATCGGATGCACAGTTTGCAAATGACAAGCAAAACAAGAATGGCACAAATCTGCCATTAACAGCACGATGCCACATAGCAAGCAACAAGAAATTAAGCTACTGCACCCAAACGTACCAACAAAGCATATGGTAGTGATCTAATCAAGATGCTTGACAAAAGATGAACACTGAGCTATGGCTAAATCACACCATAACAGGTCCAAACAAGCATAGCAAAAGTGAAAAATATATCAGCTTCACAGACAGTGAAAATACTGAACATGGCAGAAACAGCATCAGGAAGCAATGTTCAGAGCACGAAAACAACATGCTATGGAACTTATAATAGCAAAACAAGGCATGGCATGAATCTACTAAAAGCATAGAACAAAAGTCCCTTACTAACCATGAGCCAAAAGGGATCAGAAAACGTAATAGCACCCATGTCAATATAGCAAGTTTCGTTAACAGATTCAGCAAACAGGGCATGACATTGACAGAATTATGAAGGCATCTTCGCGAGCTCGATGCACTCACTACAGAGCATTACGTGATAAACTAAGCATACATCCATCAAGAAGACATGGCATAGAAGCTATACATGGCAAGAAAAACATCATAGCATACACGGATCAACTACAACAACCTTGGCAAAATTGAATAACATGTAAACAATCTGACAGGAAACATTTTGTAGCAAAAGTAGAGCTTGATTGACTCAAGCTATGACACTCCATAATTGTAAACAAGGGCATGGATGGATAGAGAATAACCATATGTTCAAAACATCCTTAATGAAGTATCTCAAAATAAGCATGGATCTCTCTGTAGCATCAAGTTTACATGGCATAAAAATATCAGCAGAACAGGGGCTGAAATCAGCAACATCAAGAAGCCTAGTTTGCATGCTTGTGCTAGTCACCACAGAGATCACAAAAATACATGGAATACACCCCTGTAAAGATGGCATGGCATATTACAAAACACATGTAGGACTCAAGTTCATAGGATGCACACATCAATCATGCAAAAAATGACAAAAGTGCATGTTCTGATAAGAATCTGAAACTAACATCACATAGCCCTCTTCTACCAGCATTTCGGGCATAAAGATGAGCTCAAATGAAAATGATGCAATGGAATGAAATGATCTACTCTTCGAGGCGAACAATTTGACATATTACACGCACGAAACGGAGCTACGGGTGCGAAGATGTGATGCGATGAAGATGCAACAAAAATTATCACAGAAAATGACAGATGAAAAAAACGGGGGGCAGAGAAGTCAACCGAGACCGGATCTGGATCCGGCGCGAATCGGGTTTCGCCATGGCCTTCGCCGGAGAAGGAGGGAGGAGAGGCTGGGCGGACGGGTGACGACGGCCGCGGAGTTTGGCGGGGCCGAGGCAATGAGGCGGGCGACGGGCGGAGGCCAAGGCGGCTCGGCGGCGGACGCGCCGGCCGGACGGGCGGCGCGGGCGGCGGTGGCCGGGCGCCGAGGCGGCGGCGACGGAGGTCGCCGGGCGCTGGGCGCGATTAGGCCGGGAGGGCTCAGACGGGCCTCGCAGCCCGGGCGGGCCAAGGGCGGGGGACCGCCCGGCACGTGGCAGGCTGCGGTCGTCCGGGCGGCGGCGGGAGCCATCCGCGCTGGACGGACGTGTCCGCGCGGAGGAAGCGG
This sequence comes from Aegilops bicornis, assembly GCA_021605145.1. Taxonomy (NCBI): domain Eukaryota; kingdom Viridiplantae; phylum Streptophyta; class Magnoliopsida; order Poales; family Poaceae; genus Aegilops; species Aegilops bicornis. The sequence goes on along the minus strand of CM038674.1, from coordinate 253,476,917 downwards.
GCTAGGGTTTCGGATCCGGAAAATTTCGGAGGGAGGCTATATTTATTGGTAGAGGGAGCTAGGAGGCTCCAAATGAGGTGTAGTTTTCGCCACACGATCGTGATCCGACGACGGAGAGCATGGAAGTGACTTAGATGGGTTATTGGGCTGTTTTGAAGGGGTGTTGGACTGCAACCAAAAAGAGGCCTTCGCGGTTATGCGGTTAACCGTTGGAGTATCAAACGACCTCCAAATGGCACGAAAATTGACAGGTGGTCTACCGGTGGTGTACCAAGGCCACTTGACAAACCTCGGTCCATTCCGAGAAAGTTTAGTACCCGCTCATGAAAAAATGTAAAAGGGGACGCCAGGGAACATAGGAGTGCCGGATTGCAAAACGGACAACGGGGAAAATGCTCGGATGCATGAGACGAACACGTATGCCAATGAGATGCACATGATGACATGATATGAGATGCATGGCATGGACAAAATGCAAAATGAAGAAAAAAAACCCAACCACGGAGGGAAAATCATAGCACATAGCCGAAAATGGCAAGAGTTGGAGTTACAAATATGGAAAGTTACATCCGGGGTGTTACAGTGAGCAAATGATTGCTGGTATACAATTGTGAGTGATTGATGAAAAAATCACCGACGGGTTCCATTGTTTAGTCCGTGTGCGATGTGATTTTCTTTGTCCGCACAACATCTACGCTCTGTCTACACAGCATCGGCATATATACTTGAAAAGACAGCATTGCATAACCAAATTAAGCATACAATTACACAAGTGACTACACACATAACATTTCCACACACCAAAGAAACCAATTACATGCATACTAAAGTAGGAGAAACGAGGATCTAATCATCTACTTATTGTTACGACGACGCTTGCCATTGCTCAGCTTCCGGCTAGATCCCTGGCCGTTTTGGGGAAGGAGGCACTTCCTCATGTCAATGATCCGCCTATACATGTCGTAGCTCGTGTACGCCTCCTTGGCCGCGTACACGACATGAGCTTTGCCGAGTTTCTCCATCGGTGCCGAGTGCCGTGCACGCTTGTCCTTGTTGCACTAATCCTTCATGTCTCTACAAGAGGGGTCGATGATGGCCTCGGCAAGGTGAACCAAAGGAGTCCTTCTCATGCTCCTTGCTGCCCCAGATCTTGTATTGGCCCTGGATGTCGACAAGATTCTGGCAGGCGATGCCCGAATTCTCGGGCGCCTTTACATCGTTGGTGATGTCCACCGTAGCGAACATGTAGTGGGGGTTGTTGATAAACCTGGTGAAACGCTCGCAAGGCCTTGTGGCCAGTCAGTAGTGGTAGACGAGGACGTGGTGGCGCACACACATCTAGGGAACAGCGACCTTGGGACGAGACCCAGCACGAGCGCGGGTGTACTCGAGGTCGAACCCGACCAACTTGTACTTCTTCGTGGCAAGCAACAGCTCCATGATGTGGATGGAGTGCTCCACCCAGACCGGGTCATTGGTGTACACCACCGAGAGGTCCATGAACCTTCTATGGGTGTCCACCACGGCACGCATGGTGGCTTCGCTGCTAAGTAAATGCGGCGGCAGCGCTCGGAGCGCCATTGGAGCCGCGCAGGATACCCTCTAAGAATTTCTTGTGGTGGGTGTGCTTCTTGCAATGGTGGGGCACGGTCGAAAGGTTGAAGAGACACAAGGGTAGGTTAAATGGATGCTGTAATAAATGGGGGTCGGCCGGCCTGTAATCGTCACGTCTTGTCACGGCGTTCATAGCGGAGGATTCCAGTGCATGCTTGACAACACTGCACCGCACGCGTGGGATCAAAGAGGCGCCAAATGTATCGTCGGTGAGCCTGTTCCCGCGCTACGGCGTTGTTTACCACGCAAGCTTCCCACCCGGCTAGTTTGGCCACGCGTCGGCTAGAAGAGGGACAAATCGTGGGTGTTTATTGGCAAAAAGCTTTGTAAAAACGAAGTGTGTGGAATGACTTCGGTCATAAGTTTACCCGTGGGTGATGAGGTCGAGTTACGGAAGGGTGATGATGGACATTCGAGTGCGATAATTAATCAAGGTTTACAAAGGCACACGGTGGAAGAAACCAACTGTGTGCAATAATGTCAAGATCGCGTCGAAAGTTAGCTATACAGATCATGTGCTGTGAGATCGACAAGGTAAACTGATTCAAGAATGGTTAGTATAATCTAAGACCATTGCATATTAAGGTCAAAATAGTGCTAGCAATACACGAGTCTCATACGATGCCATTTCAACGATTGTACCACAAAAGCTTGAAATGTTACAAGGTTCAAATTCCAGAGTTATATGGCTCAAAATAGAAGATTACAAGGTTCAAACTGATATTAGAAATGAAATTCAGCTCATCACCAGAACGCCGCTACTTGATCCAATTGAACATGGATATAAGAGAGGTTCAAACTAATATCACTACTTCTAAGTCTGGCTTCGAAACCTCACAATTTTTGCAAAGGGGTCAGCCACTAAGAAGTCATGTATGGGGTTGACACCATGACTTCCGATTACTCTATCATCTGAAGTTCCAAAATGAAATTCTGCATTTTTGGAGCCTACTCCATTCTGCTGCAAGCGCCGGCGCTGATCAACAAACCATTCATTTTTGCGAAATAAATATAGGGCAAACCTCATTTCCTTCAGCACCCTTGCTCTGAGAACAAAGAACCTGGCGAATATAATCTCCCGTAAGGTCCCTCGGTAGGTGTTCAAAGTAATTTATGAGAGATGCAGATCTAGGCATTCGACGTGATTGTTATATTGTATCACATTATCCACCACTGGGCCTAATCTTATCTACAAAAGAAGAAAACGTTTTAGTGCATACATGCAGTTTTGATCGTTACTACAGGCCTAGCTATTTGGTTTGCAGGATTTGTAAAATGCACTAACATGCCATGTTCGATCTGACATGATTAACATGGGCATTTGATTACATTCTAGAAAAATGTAGCCTTCTTCACAAGAGGTTGGAGTGGATGAAAAGTTCCCTAAGAAAACTAGTACAGATGAATCCAAAGGAGAAATGCTTATTGATTGTAACCATATGGATCAAGCAACCAATATGGGGGGCATGTATGTACCGAAATCCTCCAAAAGAAGCTTCGTAAATCGTAGTACATTGTCATTGTAAACTTGGAAAAAGGTTTCACAAATTGAACTCCCTTATGGTTAACATTTAATAGGAAAGGAACATCACCTCGATATATAGCTTCTCCAGGCACGGAAAGCATCTCAGGAAACTGACAACTTGCTCCAGGTCGGACCCGATAGATTCTAGTGCCAAAACCTTCACTATGCGCAGTTTCGGGGTCAAGCTTGTCGGAATCATTTTCTGAATGACAGATGAACAAACATCTTCAAAATTAGGAATAATGTTAATTTGTAGAAGGAGAGTTAGAAGGCGGTTGTTGTACCTGAACGGGTGTGGATCCAATAACAAGTTCGGAGTATTTGTCAGACGAGTAGCCCACCACTTTCAATTTCGGCAGAAATGACATTGATTCTTGTTGGACCTTCTTGATCAACTACAAGTAATCTCTCAAGTGCAGGTGTGTCCTGGATGACCATACCGTGGTACACATCTTGTGATGTCTTCTCGCCGCATCAAAGAACCCACATAAATAGTCCGGAGAGTCATGGAGGTGATGTGGAAGGTACTCAACCCATTGATCGCCTGAAGACGAAGGTACTCGAGTGCAGTACAGCCACGGAGCAGGCGCTCCATGTCACCCTTTGAGAGGCAGACAACGACGAGCTCGAGGTGCTTCAGTCATGGTAGAATAAGAGCAGGCGCGTCATTAAGGGTGCAGTTCCTGAACTTGGCGACGCGCAGCGTAGGCGTGAGGCGGACTGCGGACGTTGGCAGCGACAGCATATGCCCATCAACAAAAATGAGCTCCTCGAGCTGATCTAGGGCGGGGGATCGGAACCAGTCGTCAAGCTTGGCTCGGTCCATGCCGTTGGAACGGAACTTGCCCATTTTAAGGCCTTTGGTTGGGCCAAGGTGACTGCCGAGGATCTTGGAGAACACATCCAAGCTTTTGCAATAGCCATGGCAGAGCTCGCGGGTGTCGATGAGGTCGAGAGGGTTGGAGTTCCATAGGGGGCGCCACCGCCGGGAAAGGAGGGTTGTCCGCGCCCATATTTGATTGGGAGGAGGGAGATGATGAATCTCAAAATATCATTGGGGAGGCTGCTGATTAAGTCTAGGCCTGCTGGAGTCGCTTGCCGTTCTAGCTCGCCCCGCCTCCGCTTGTTGGCAGCCCCGTTCTCAACCTCCAGAGTCTCCTTATCAGCGGCGCTTTCTGATATAAATGGGAGTACAGGGAATATTTAGTTAAAACAGGGCAATAGAAAAGTGTATTGGTAACTAGAAGTTATTAGGTAGGAATATGGTAAGAAAAGGGAATAACAATTGGTTGCTTAAATACTACACAATTCATTTGACATTGCTAGGTAATTCAACATATGCAGATAGTTAAAAAGAAAACTTACTTCGAACAAAGTCTGGGCGGATGATTTTGTCGGGGAAGTTAGCATATATCTCGTGACCAGGCCCTTTTTATATGTGCAAAGGTAATTTTAGTGCCGACTTTTCAAGACATAAAACATTGCAATTTCATTCCAAAAGCTAGTGCTAAAATAGGAGTCGCCACGTTCATCAAGTCTTACAGTAGCAACGATTGTAAATCCATGGTTTGTGTGCATTATGACATCTGTGGAGCCTTGATCTATGTAAAGGGAAAAATTTTGCACTACATAATTTGTTGCATAGCGAGGGATGTCCTACAGAAAATGGTAGGATTGTTAAAGAAATTATGGTAACATGCAAATATGGGCCCAAATTGAAAGAACTATACAGCAGTTGAAATCGAAGGACAAAAATCTATAATTAAACAGATAGGGTAAACATGATGTCATGGAAAAATGAGAGTAATCGAAAGAACAATCATCGTTAATTTTCCTAATATAGAAAGAAGAGGGGAAAATCCACTTTGACGTATATGGTGCATGTGGCACCTTTTATCCAAATGTAGCAATATTTAGAATATGTTCAGGAAAGTAGGCCATGCCTGCCGATTTAGGATGAGTTTGAACATACCGCATGCGTCCTCAAGTTATCTGGTACGGAGAGATGGAATCTCTGGCGGCAGTCGTAAAGTCTTGAAGTGTCGGTGCACTGTACATTCTATGAATGAAAGAAAACCCTCAAATCAGCTCGAATAAAAATGAATTCACGGCGGTTTCCGCTGGGTGATTAACGGAGGCAGATGAACTGGGATAAGAGATGAGATAATATCTCGTTAAATTAGTTACCTTGTCGTCCATGAGAAAGAACCCTGAGTACGGCAAATTCCCCAACCGAGCGGAGCTGGGTCGACCACAAGCAGCGTCGAGAAAGTCAATGGCGATAGGCGGGGGCAAGCAGAAGTGGCGAAATGCGGTGGCCTTTTCCGGCAGCCTGGCGGCGGCGGCAGGCGTCGAGCTACGTGTTTACCGCCGCGATAGGCGATGCCACGGCATAGACGCTAGGAGCATGTGCAGGTGTGAATGGGGAAAGTACCGGAGGGGCTGAGGGGGTGGCGGGCGGGGTGAGGGTTTTTGTGACGTGGGGATGGTGAGGGTTTTATTTTTCCTTTTTTGAATTGGGTGGTGAGGGTTTTTTGTCCCACAAAGAATTTTGGGGGCGACAGTTTGCTAGAGGGAACGTTGTGTGATTGATGCAGCAGGCAAAATGAAAGTCATTGCACACTATTCCAATTTTGGGAACCATGTGTGATTGACGTACTACCTCCGTCCTGGTTTATTGGTCCCCCGTTGTAATTTTTACCAAAATTTGGTGAAATATTTAACATACTCAGACATAGATAATAAGCGCACACATACATAAACATAGTTCAACCATAAGTACATAGTTCAACCGTCATTAAGCATACTCAACCGTATATAGTTCGATCCATCCCACATCTCATCTCACAAGCGGCTAGCACGATCCTGAAGCTTCTCCAGGTACTCAGCGTACGCGCCGTGCGCCACCCTGCGAGAATACTTCTGCTTGAAGGAGCCAACATCCCGTCCTCTTGCATGTGCCAGAACACTTAGATACGCATCATGGAGCCTGTGGTTGCAAAATGGGCATCCATAGTCGTCGTTCCAGGTCCTAATACGCCTGTTATGCATTCCCGCATAAAGCTCCCTCGGGATTCGCCTCTTGTACCTCCTCTGGGCATCTTCACCCTCGCTGTCCACATCGTCAGACAACACGTATACAAATAGTAAAACAAATTTGGCATCAAATCACTTATTACATGCCGTGAAGTAGGATTAGGAATTTATGGCTATTTATTTATACATATCCAGAGATTATGGTTCGATTTTTAAGCATAGTCGTCTATGTACAGACCAATCTTGAAGAAAATAATAGCACAAACATATGTAGGTCATTCAAAGTCAATTGTCAAGTCCTGCCTAGGAATTATTAGCACGAACACTAACCCTAGTCGAATTACTAGCAGAAATTATTTGCACAGATGAAACAACTAATCACTTATCACCTGTACCATTCAAACAATCAATACACTACATGGATCTAACGAAACTTACTCAGATTTCATGGATTGGGAGAACATAACCATAGGATTTCTATTCCAAAAGGGGGAGGCAGGAGTAACCATAGAAACCCTATGATCTATTTGACACATAAATGGGTATAGATGACTAACCAGCTGTCCGTCATCGTCGGAGTCGCCGCCGGAGTGGTCGTTGGAGTCATCACCGGAGTGGTTGTCGGAGTCGTTGCCGGAGTGGTCGTCGGAGTCGGTGTGGAACTCCGCCTCCGGCTGTGGAAGCTCGACGCCGTCGACGACGTCAGGGTGCAGCGATAACTCACCGGCGGTGATGGCAACCTCTGTCTCCATCTCCACGTCGTGCTACGGTGCTTTAGCAGCCTCGGCGTCGCCACTCCCTCCGATGGGGCGCTTCGGCTGCATCCTCATACACTGACGGCTTTGAGGACTGAGAGCGGCGTTGAGGATGCAAGCGAAGAGAGAGGATTGTGTGTGTGTAGCGAGGATGGGGGGTGTGGCCGCTCAGGCGCACCATTAATATGGAGTAGTGGTAGTTGTGGGAGAGAGGCGGGCCGCTGTCAAACCGATGGCTCGCCTCCCGGTGAGCCTGCACACTGGGCTGCTGGCATGCCTACCAAAGTTTCACACAGCTACTCGCACGCCTCCCGATGACACTGTGCAGCGAGCACGCCTCCGTCAATTCACACACCTACACGCACGCCTCCCCGCTCAAGGCGCGGCTGCATCGCCGCATGCGCCCCTTCAACTTCACGCCGCCAGACGCCACACGGAAAGCACAAGGGCGGCACGTATATTGTTTTTCTATTTGGATGATTAATGCTACCGTTTTATTGCTTAACCGAAGCATGGCACGTATCCATTGTTGGTCTAACGCTCACGGTTCGAATAAATAATCCGTTTGGGATATTGGTTCCCAATTATTAATAATCTCCCGTCTGTAATTAGATAAATATTACATCAAAACTGGTCTCAAATTTGACAAAGGAAGTACAATGCCACTTTGTATTGGTGTCCATATGACAACACGATAAGTTTCATGAACTTCAAATAAGTTTTGGATGTACTAGAATTTAAAAATCAAGATTCTCAATGTTTGAAATTTGTTGCATGGGGAGTAAACATGCACCCAGTGAGACACATGTGTTTTTGCAATCCATTTAGGTGCACTGTCACATGTGCATGTAGCTCAAATTTGATTTTTGCACATTATACCCGTAGAAAATCAATCAATCAATGTACTAAAACGTCTTAATGATCTCTGTGATTTTTTTGAAATTAAAACGTCCCTCCTTTGGTAACATGTATGTTCACCGCAGGATAATTAATTTAACATGCATCGTAGTTGCGGTGGATTCATGGTGTGTGTGTGGGTGTGTGCGTCTGGGGGTGGCGGGTGGCTCGCAGTACACTACGAGTTGTGAGCTACCGTGTGGGTTGGCCGTTTTGTTAGGCAGGCCGGTGCCACATCAGAGTTGTGAAATCGTTATTTAAAACATTACACAACCCTTTCATACATAAATGTTTTGGCCACATGCAGTCAATGGTTATCCTACACGACACTCGATACTCGCGTGTGACGCTTTCTGTGGGCCCGCGAGGTCCTCGTCCATCACTTTGACGAATAGCCGGCAATGAGGTTAATTTGACCAGCAAGGTAGAATCATTTTTGTTTGTATTATGGTGGTATATAGTACGCGTCGAAGATGTGGGAGGGGACTAGCATATATACTATACGTACGCGTCCGTGAACAAGTACACCTCAGTCAGTGTTGGGACTTTTTGGTTACCAAGGCACGTACCACATCAAAATTGTGAAATTGGTTATTCAAACATCACACAACACCTTTTTGGGCCACATGCATATCCTAGCTAGGACACTCACGTGTGACGCTTCCATCTGTGGGCCCACGAGGCCATCGTCGATGCATGCATGCATCACTTTGACCTACATCGGGAGAGGTTAATTAATTTCACCATGGATGAGGATTCTTTTGGGTTGTACATATATTACGGCAGGAGCATATAGTATGCGGTGAAGAGGGGGGAAGGGGACCATCATATGCAGTATGCTTGATATGAACCTCACTCTGTGTGGTGCATGGTTTACGTTTTTTTAGGCATGTGGCACATCAAAGTTGTGCATTTTGGGTATTCAACGTATATATGTTTGGCCCACATGCAAAGCAGTGGTGGTTGTCCTCTCGCACCCACTTAAGCAGTTATCAGCGATATCGATGCTTTCCATGTGTGGGCCCGCTTGGTCCATCACTACTTTTTGCCTGACAACAAGAGAGGTTAATTTGAGTTAGGAGGGGATTGTTATTTTTGCTCTGGGATGACATGCATGATACAGTTTGAGCACACACACATGCATGTGTACGCGGAATCCCTCCCATCGAGTCGAAGTGGCTAGTACAACGATACATCATGAACCGGTCTCACTCTGTGTGGAGAGCTGGTGTACGATTTTGGACACACGCGCCACATCAATGTTGTGTATTCAAACATGCATGCACGCATCAGCTCCATACATATGCATGTAGTGGTTGCCTTCGAACGATACACTCCGTCGCGTGGTTATCGGCGAAAAGCCTATATATTCGTGGGCCCGTGTGGACATCCATGATCACCTTGACCAACAACAAGATAGGTTACCATGGAGGATTCTTCACTTGGTTCGCATTATCGTAGTATAAGTCATGGTGAGATTCAGACCTAATTAAGTTTGAGTGCATATACTATGCACGCAGGCATGCATGAATCCCCGACGTTGGCTTGAAGTGTGGTGTAACATACATGTGCATCGTCAACCTAACCCTCACTCAGTGTGGGGATTTCTAGTTCGAAATCACGGTACCACATCAAAGTTTTTCCATTGTTACTCAAAAACACACCTCTCCATACATATGTTTGGGCCACACGCATGCAGTGGTTTTCTTCGAGGACTAGCTACTTGCGTGATTATTGGCGAGCTAGCCCATCTCTAGGGTCGCATGGACGGCCATCACTTTGACTAACAACAAGAGAGAGGTTGTACGACCAAGGTGGATTATTCTAGCTTGGTTCGTTCTACGATCCATCTTGGTGAGATATATGCCTCTCTGGCCCGCCGACTGAAAGTGTGTGTGTGGGGGGGGGGGGGGTTGCTACTTCGCACTTTCCTAGGTGAACCACGGCGGGGGGGCATGCATTCATAGCTTAGGATTCCCTTCGTGGCGACACAAGGGGGTGGGGGCCGCTAGCTACTTCACACTTTGCTAGGTGAACCTTGGTTGGGGGGGAGGGGGCCATGCATACTCATAGCTTAGGATTCCCTTTGTGCCAACACGAGGGGGGCTGCTAGCTACTTCGCACTTTGCTAGGTGAACCTCGGTTGGGGGGCATGCATTCATAGCTTAGGATTTCCTTCGTGCCGACACGAGGGAGGGGTCGCTGCTAGCTACTTCACACTTTGCTAGGGTGAACCTCGATGGGGGGGGGGGAGGGCATGCATTCATAGCTTAGGATTCCCTTCGTGCCGACACGAGGGAGGGGGCTGCTAGCTACTTCGCACTTTGCTAGGTGAACCTCGGTTGGAGGGGGCATGCGTTCACAACTTAGGAATCCCTTCGTGCTGACACGAGGGAGGGGGGCTGATAGATACTTTGCACTTTGCTAGGTGAACGTCGGTGGGGGCATGCATTCATAGCTTAGGATTCCCTTCGTGCTGACACGAGGGAGGGTGGGCTGCTACCTACTTGGCACTTTGCTAGGGTGAACCTCGGTTGGGGGCATGCATTCATAGCTTAGGTTTCCCTTCGTCTTGAAACACGAGGGAGGGGGATGCTAGCTACATCGCACTTTGCTAGGGTGAACCTCAGTTGGGGGGGGCATGCATTCATAGCTTAGGATTCCCTTCGTGACGACACGTGGGAGTGGGGGCTTCTAGCTAGTTCGCACTTTGCTAGGTGAATGAACCTCGGTTGGGGGGGCATGCATTCATAGCTTAGGATTCCCTTCATGCCGACACGAGGGAGGGGGGCTGCTAGCTACTTCGCACTTTGCTAGGTGAACCTCGGTTGGGGGGAGGGGCATGCATTCATAGCTTAGGATTCCCTTCGTGCCGACACGAGGGGGGTGGGGGCAAGCAATACCATGCACATTGCAAGAGAGGTGCCACATCGAAGTTGCATTTGGTATTTGAAAATCAAACCACCATTTTGATACATAAATTTTGTCCACATGCAAGTGTGTTCATGTTTTGGCCCTCTCCCGCGTCATTTTTCGCCAAATTATGAATATTAGATAAGTCGGATGACGCAACAGATACGATTCACTCAAACTAACCGTGTGCCTTGTCGGTGCACCTGTCACGCACACATCCGCACAATACATTGGGCTCCATGAGGCTCCCCCTCTCAAAAATATCTACCCGCCTCGAGGGTTTTTTGTTTCATAACACACGATTGTTATCTCCTGACCATGTGCGATGTTTATTTTTCCCAATCCCGCCTGCATCCCTAGAAAACATCTACCCGCCTCGAGGGTTTTTCTGTTTCATAACACACGGTTGTTATCTCCGGACCGTGTGCGATGTTTCTTGTTCCCAATCCCGCCTGCATCCCTAGAAAATATCTGCCCGCCTCGAGAGTTTTTCTGTTTCATAACACACGGTTGTTATCTTCGGACCGGGTGCGATGCACTATCATCAAAATTTTCAATAGCCCGGCATTTCACTCCCGCATTTGACTCCTGCGTAGTAAAATTTTCAATACCCGCGTCATTTCCTCAAACACCCCGCCCCCCTTCCACACACACACACACCAAAACCTCAACAGTGATGCGCAGACACCCCCCTCCTCGCTCGAAACCCTAGCAAGGTCCCCGCCGCCGCCGCAAGGACTCCATTGTCAACATCTGCCGGTTTTCCCGTGCAGCTTACCCGCCGATCCCATACCCAGGCCGCCCTGAGTTTCTTAGATGACGCCTGCCAAACGCCCCCTTTCCCATAGATCCCCATCCCCATACCCCACAACAGAGCGTCGCGGCCTAAGCCCGGCTATGCTTCCCGTGGAGCTCGAGGGGCGACTGGCCCAAAAGAGGTGTATAGCGGTCTCTTCGCCCGACGTCGCCAAGGAAGCTGACAACCATTACTGTCGGCAGGCACTCAAGCAGTGGGCAAGAGTATGCAGGCATGTCTCGGCCGCCGGCTATGACATCGAGGTCATCGACAACGCACTGAGGCGAAGCTGTCACAAAGTTAAGTGTCCCACCCCAACCCCTCGGGTTGAACCGCCCGTCGATCTCGCTCTATGGCCCCACCGCTGATCTCCTCTGGCTCGCTGTCAACAATTTGCCATTCTACATCACCATCGAGCCCCTTTTGTCATTTCTGAAGGACACGTTCTGCAACACTGGCTTGGGATCCATAGCTTCCAAATCAGACCTCATCGACGGCGACCACGAGGAGGGCACCCTCTCCGGCTCTTCCAAGGGGAAAGAGCCCATCTGCTCTTCCAAGGGGAAAGCACCCGTCTGCAACATCAGGGAGGGCACCCTATAGACGTGTTCTTCCAAGGGGAAGGAGCCCATCTGTGTCAACATGGAGCGCATCCAGAGTCCGTGCTCTTCCCACGGGAACGAGCCCATCTGTGACAAGTAAGGAAACCCATGATTTGTTTTGTCGTGCCTCTTCATAGGGGGAAACCCATGATTTGTTTTGTCGAGTCCCTTTTGTCGTGTAGTGAGAATATGTCCAGTTTTAATTGCTATATCTAGTTGTTTGCAGTATGCCTTGTTTATTTCATTTGTTCACAATGTGATGCTCTATATGTGCAATTATTTACTGCGCAGTACATTTCATCAATCCAGTTTTAAACATACCGATAGGAATGCATATATTTGCTTGTTGTTAAGCCTGTTATAGCTAGCATATGCCTCTTTTAAAGTTTTTTGATTGTTCGGTTGTTTGTATTTAGCATATATTCAGTTTCAAACGCTATCTTTGGTCGTTCGTAGTATGCCTTGTTTATTCCAGTTATTCACAACGTGATGTTCTATATGTGCAAGTATGAACTTTGCAGTTCAATTTCATCAGTACCAGTTTCAACAATACCACTATGAATGACTACATTTAGTTGCTGCATCTTCTAGTTAACACGCCTTTCCATTTTTATTTAACCATAACCAGTGTACTTAGACCAGCACAATACCAGTTTGAATGACTATGTTTGCTTGTTGTTAAATGTTAGGCATGTTGCAGTTAGCACACCTTTCCACTTGTTTTGCTTTACTAGCGTGCTTAAACCTGCACACTGAAGCTATCTTTTGGAGATTATTTTGTCTGCCATGTATAATTTTGGTTCATGTTTAGCCTCTTGTGCTTAACATGCTTCTTGATGTACCTACACAGGACAATTTTGGGAACGATTGTTGTTTTCCATCGAGGTTAGTTTCTGTCGGATCACGGGTTCCGGCAAAACCCTCAAGGTTCGAACACTGGGGTGCGCACGAAGATCTCCCCCTACCGATCCACGTCCTAGCTTTGCTAAGATCTCAAGGACTAACTCGACGAACTCACAACACAAGGGACACAAGATTTATACTGGTTCGGGCCACCGTTGGGGTGTAATACCCCACTCCAGTGTGGTGGTGGTGGATTGCCTCTTGGGCTGAGGATGAACAATACAAGGGGAAGAACAGCCTCCTGAGGCGAGGTGTTCTTGTGCTTGGCGGGTGTGAGGATGAACTGAATGAGTTCGAGACCAGTTGTCCTCGAATCCGTTCCAGGCCAGTTGCCTCCTACTATGGTGGCTAATCCTATTTATAGAGGCCCTGGTCCTCTCCCCAAATATTGAGCGGGAAGGGATCCAACAACGGCCAATTTGAAAGGGGACAGCTAGTACAGCTTATCCTGACAAAAGCAGTCTTCGCCTGCAAAAATCTCTGGTGGTGACGCCGCCTTGGGCTCCATGGTAACCTCTGTCTTGCCGTCCTGCTGGTCTTGGTCTCGTTGCACTGATATGGAAATCTTTGCTTGATGCCTCGGTACTCCGCGCCTGCGCTTGCCTCCTTAGCACCAAAGAGGAAACAAGGACACTGTGCGCGCTAGCGCCCGCCTGATCTTGATCGTCATGGTTCACGTCATTGGAACCTCGTGAGGTCTTGCATTGTCCGCCTCGCGAGGCTTGGCCCCTCGCGAGGGTCTTGAATGCTCATTGGTGAAGATGGGCCATACACACCCGCTCGCAGAGCCATGCCGTGGGCTGCAGGTAGGCAAGTCTGGGGACCCCCATTCCCAGAACGCCGACAGTGGCCCCCGGGCCCAAGGCGCGCTCGGGCTTGGCTTCGAAGCAAAGCCAAAGGTCAAGTGCGGAGCGCCGCGGGCCCCAATAGCATGCAGCCTTGGTCGACGCGTGGCGGTTGATTGGACGTGGGCGTCTCCGCTTCCCCACGCTGCCTCGGCAACTGCCTGACTTGACAAGTCCCTGCGAGATGCAAGGAAAAACCATCATTACACGTGATCATGGGGGCGCCGGTTGGCCCTCTCTTGCTATAAATGAGGAGGGGGCGGAGCCCCCGTTGCCCATCTCTTCCCATTCCGCTTGCTTCTTCTCCTCTGCTCTATCGCCGACATCAATGGCGCCCATCCGAAGGTTTTCCGCTGTGGAGAAAGGAAAGACTCCCCTCGACGGGCCGGTGCCGCTCCCGCCGAAGAAGAGGCAGGTCCGCCGCCGTGACGTGGCGGCACTACAGGAGGTGATGAGGCCTTGGTGCGAGCGGCCTCCTCCTGGGTATCCGCTACCCCTGTATGCCCAAGCCAGGGGCTCATGAGGGAGAGGCAACGAGCGTCGGGGCGCGCGGCGTGGCCATGGTCGCCGTGCCGCGGTGGCACGCGCCGCCGACCCTGGAGTCCACACCACGGACTCCTCGCGTGAGCTCGTGCTGTGGGCGGCGATGCCCCCGAGCACTTGGAACCACTTCCCTTCCTTCTTCTCACGTAAGATGCCGCCGAGGGGGGCCCTTGAGCTTTGGCTGCAGCACGCCCACTGCGACACGCCGGCGACCGGAGCGGAGGTTGAGGCCGTCTCCTCGGGGAAGATTTTCATGACCCGAGGCTGGGGTGAGGTCGGCCGAGTGTGTCGCCCGGAGGGCGCCCTCACGATCCATTTCGTGTACGACGGCGCCTCCACGCTGTTCTTCAAGGTTTTCGACGCAGAAGGCCGCCGTCTGGAGTGTTGCCCCAGGTGGAGTCATCAGGCTGGTGCCGTAGCTGGGGCAGGGTCTGCTGCCCGCATCGCCAGCGGCTCCTTCGGAAGCCACAGCGACACTTGGGAGTCCAGCGATTCTCCCGAGCTTTACGAGACCCCGGAGATGAGCGATGACAGCTACGTGCCCCCAAGCTCTTGCCGATCCCGAAGCAGGGTTGCAGCGTCTGGCCGCCGCCGTCGCCGATCTGGTTGAGGTTGGTGCCGGCCTCTGGTGGCACACTGTTGATGATGGCGTCGTCCACAGGGGCGCGTATAGATAGGATTCCCTAAGTCCTTGCCTTTTGTTCCCCGCGAGGAATCAAGAAGTGCCCCATGGGGGTGTGTAAAGGTTTTGTAATGTCTGTTGTCGATATTGTCCTTATTATGAACTTGCGCGAGTGCGAGTCCTGCTTCAGCTCGGTCTCCCTTTCCGACCTCGCGACGACTTGTTGCTCTTCGTTGACAGGTCCCGGTCCCCAGGCAGGCTACAGCTGTCGCTGGTATGCCAGGTCGCGTGCCATGGTCAAGGACAGGAGGTGAGCGGCCCAAAGGTCCAGTAAGAGCCCCTGAGGCGCGATGCTCAGGAGGTCCCCTTTAGCGCTCAAGCAGCCGTCGAGAGGTAGGAAAGGGTGGTGACGTTGCTGCAGCAGGGCTGCGGCTAGTGTGGTTCCTAGCCCTTAGCGATTTCGCCAACCCGGGCACAAGATCTATCTTGACGGTCTGGAGTCTGTCCCCCGTGACACGCCAGATTCAGGCATAGGTTTCCGTTGCATAGCTAGGCCAGGCCCATATGAGCCTCTCCCTCTTCTTTGCGCTCTCCTTTGTGCTCTACGTCCTCAGGTCCCGGCCCTCGAGCGAGCTCAACCGCCTCTGGTATGCCAGGTCGCGTGCCGTGGTCAAGGCCAGGGGGTGAGGGCTGGAGAACCGGTAAGATCTCCTGAGCCGCGATGCTCAGGAGCCCCCCTTTTAACGCGCAAGCGGATTGCACAGGAGAAGAGGGAGCTCGCGGTGCCGCCTGCCGTCATCCTCAGGAGATTCCTGCAAGCCAGCACAAGGAGAGACACGGTTTGCCATTATGGTTGTCGGGCGGCCACTGATTGCTTTACCAGAGAATGGGGGCACTAAGGGCCTGGTGAAGTGGCGCGTGTGGCCAGAGCTCGGCCGCTCAGATTTGTCGATGTTGCAGGGACGGACCCGAGCACAAGCGTCGTGCCAGCGAGAGCAACTCCTGGGGCGAGTGCCAATCAAGCAGGTGATAGTCATAGGTAGATTAAGCATGGAAAGCAAACTGGCTTAAGTAAATGCAGGGAAGATACATGCTACTGGGTCAGGCCCGAGCGGCTTGGGGATGATGCAACCCGAGGGGCGCCCCCAGCAAGGTAAGCTAAAGACATGAAAAGGGATACATGCCACAGGGACGGACCCATGTGGCCAGGGAATGATGCAGCCTGGGGGGCGCTCCCAGCTAAATAAACTTGTAAAATGTCACATGGTTCTGTTGATGAAGGGATGTTGGGGCAGCTGAAGGTACGCGGCGAAGGGGTCGCTCCTCACGAGCCACCGGGGCCCTGAGCCTCAGGAGGCTCTGGGGGTCCAAGCGGTTCCTTGAGGACCGTCTCCATCTCCGTCAGGATGGCGTGGTGCCTGGCTTCTTGAGCAGCCAGGACGCGCCGTCAGTTTCGCTGATAGGCGGATGCCATGCTCGGCATGCCAAAAGGCATGCGAACGTAGCTGTGCGGTGGGCCCTCGCAGTGTCCCACGCACGAAGGCCAGAAGGGCTCCTAAGACGCGCCTTTGTTGAGCCCTGGGACGTCGATGCAGACGCGCTGCCCGGCATCCTCGCCTGGATGGGGGGCTGCACCAGGTGAAAGGCGATTGCCGCACATGACCCTCGCATCTTGCAGCTCCTGAGTGGTCTTGGTAATGAACTCCTGAGCGATGGGCGCTCCTCATCTTGTGTCCTCCTGAGGGAAACGTGCCACAAAGCACGCCTCCAGATGGTGCCCGAGCGCCTCCCTCGTGATGTTGGCAAGCTTTGAGGCCCTCCAAAAGAGAGCCCCCGAGCCCTGCCCGAGAAGGGCGCCGGGCGTGCTTTCCTATGCGATGGAGGGAGGCGCCCCAGGTGCGGGCGCCGATCCAGACGTGGCGCCGCTTGCCTGAGGCCCTGCGCGGAGCAGCTGCTTCTTCTTCTTAGGGGTGGCCTCAGGAGGGCACTCGCCCTTCTTTGTCTGTGGTCATCGATTGCTGCAGCTTGGAAGGCACGCTCGAGGGAGCACACCGCGTCTCTTTCTTCGCACGGGACTGTGATGATTCCGCTGCTTCCTGGCATCTTGAGGACATTGTAGCCGTGATGGGTCACCGCCATGAACTTGGCCAGGGCTGGATACCCGAGGATGGCGTTGTACGGCAGACGGATGTGTGCGACGTCGAAGTCGATGAGCTTGGTGCGGTAGTTGTTGAATTCTCCGAAGGTGATGGGAAGGCGGACCTGCCCGATCGGGGCAGTGGAGCCGTCGGTCACTCCTGAGAAAGGCTTGGTGGGTTGAAGCTGGTCATACGGCACTTGGAGGTTGTTGAACGTGTCGACGGACAGGACGTTGAGCCCTGCGCCACCATCGATGAGGGTCTTGGTGACTTGCACATTGTTGATGAATGGTGAACAAAGCATCGGGAGGGCGCCTGAGGGAGTCTTGGATTCCGGGGTCCTCGGACAGCCGGACTATATCCTTTAGCCGGACTGTTGGACTATGAAGATACAAGATTGAAGACTTCGTCCCGTGTCCGGATGGGACTCTCCTTGGCGTGGAAGGCAAGCTTGGCAATACAGATATGTAGATCTCCTCCCTTCTAACCGACTCTGTGTAACCCTAGCCCCCTCCGGTGTCTATATAAATCGGAGGGCTTAGTCCGTAGGACAACAACAATCATACCATAAGCTAGCTTCTAGGGTTTAGCCTCTACGATCTCGTGGTAGATCAACACTTGTAATACTCATATCATCAAGATCAATCAAGCAGGAAGTAGGGTATTACCTCCATCGAGAGGGCCCGAACTTGGGTAAACATCGTGTCCCCCGCCTCCTGTTACCATCCGCCTTAGATGCACAGTTCGGGACCCCCTACCCGAGATCCACCAGTTTTGACACCGACATTGGTGCTTTCATTGAGAGTTCCACTGTGCCGTCATCATAAGGAAGGATGGCTCGTCTCGTTGTCAGGGACAACATCACCTCTGGGGGAGCCCTGACTGTAGGCCAAACTCTCCGACTAGGCGGCTTCGACATAACCGCCCGTTTGGCCGCTGCGCCGATGGTGACTTCTCGGGTCATCGAAAACAGCCTCCACATCAGCTAGGAACTTACCGAGTGGATGAATCCAATGGAGCTCTCCTCTTTAAGCGAGCTCTTGGATCGCATCGCCTCTTTGGGAGTCGCTATGGACTATGATAGGATTGGGCTTAAACCCGACCAAAGGGAGATTAACTCTCCGCCGGTCACCCATCAGATAGCGGTGGTGAAGGAGCAATGCAGCGATTCTTCCTCTATCTTGAGGACAAACTATGTCCGGATTCCCGAGCTCTCTGAGCCGGATTCCCGTCTACGGGAGGACATCGCCCAAACCCTAAACCTAGAATCAGGCAGCGGGCCAGACCTATCGGGCAACATCCCGGAGCCCGAACTCCCAAGATCGGAAACTCCTCTGCCCCTAGGTCTCAGATCTGGTCAAGGTTCGGAATTAAATCCAGCCACCTACCCAGACATAAATGATCTTTCCCACATTAGACAAGAGCCCCAGGAGACAGTACACCACTATTGGGCCAGATTCCTCCTTGTAATGAACAAGGTCAAGGGCTGTCATGAGGAAGATTTAATTTCATTCTTTTGCAATAATTGCACGGACAAGGGAATCCTCAACGCCATAAGTCACCATGACATAGCACACTTCGCTGACTTGGCGGCCATAGTACGGAAGTACTGTGCGATGGAAAGCGCCTGGAAAACCCACACAAAATTTTGGGATGCTCCGGCTCTGACAGGATCCCCAGTCCGAACTAAAAGGGTGCACTCTCATAAGTCGCCCGACTCAATTACAAAGAAGCAAAAGCCCACTACAGGGCATGTACCCATATTGAAGGGATGGCTTAATGGGCCATGCAAAATTCACAGTACAGCGGATACCATACCAACACACAACCTTAGAGCATGTTGGGTACTCCGGCAGGTGGCCAAGAGCGGCGAAGATCTCCTCATTAAAAATACCGCAGAGCACCAGCCCGTGGATAACAACAATACAGTATTGACAGTCTTCGAGACCTTCGCCTCAAATAATAGGCATAAGCGAGCACTCCGCAGCCTTGCCGAAGTCTGCCATGTAGCAGCAATAAATCCATGGAGCGACACGGCTGTCACCTTCAATGCCAGGATTTAACCTAAATTCCGAACAGCCCGAGCACCAGCCGCCTTGGTCCTTAGTCCAATTGTGGACGGCTTTCGGCTTACTAAAGTGCTCATGGACGGCGGCGGCGGATTAAACCTCATTTATGAGGAGACTCTTCAAAAAATAGAACTAGACAAAAACCGCATTGAGCAAAGTAGCACGACCTTCAGAGGAATCATCCCTAGTCGAGAGGCATGATGCGCTAGGAAAATCACACTAGATGTGGTATTCGGCACGCCGGAGAATTATAGGTCCGAAGAAATTACATTCCATGTGGCCCCGTTCAGTAGCGGATACCACGCCCTTCTAGGGCGGGAGGCATTCACGATCTTCCAAGCCATACCCCATTATGGGTACATGAAGCTCAAAATGCCCGGGCCCAATGGAATCATCACTTTAGCTAGTGATCCGGACATAGCACTCTGCACCGAAAACAAAACAGCCGCACCGGCCCTCGAGGCATTATCCGAAACCCTCGTGGCCGAGGAATTAACTGCGCTGCGCTCCACAGTGGACAGGGACGATGTGATACTTGACAAAAGATCCAAGTCCACCTCTTTTAAACTAGCGGATGAAATAATCAAATTCCAAGTCCACCCAATGGAAACTACAAAAATAGCATCCATCGGGTCACAGTTAAACCCCACAGTAGATGTCGCACTACGGGAGTTCCTGCGCGAGAATTGGGACATATTCGCCTGGCATCCTTCAGACATGCCAGGAATCCCACGCAGGCTGGCCGAGCATAGCCTTAACATTCTAAAGGGATTCAAGCCGGTCAAGCAGACTCTTCGGTGTTTCTCTGAGCCTAAGCGACAAGCCATGGGAGAGGAACTAGCCAAGTTACTGGAGGCCGGATTCATTAGAGAAATAAAACATCCGGACTGGCTAGCAAACCTGGTGATGGTACCAAAGAAGGATAAATCCTGGCACCTATGTGTCGATTTCAAGGACCTTAACAAGGCTTGCCCCAAGGATCCCTTCCCCCTCCCCCGCATCGATCAAATTATCGACGCTACTGCAGGACACGACTCATTGTGCTTCCTCGACGCATACTCTGGTTACCACCAAATTAAGATGGCGGAGTCCGATCAAGCCGCAACGACATTTATCACTCCATACGACCCCTTCTGTTTTAACACAATGCCTTTTGGGCTCAAAAACGCCGGTGCAACGTATCAACGCATGATTCAGACATGTCTGGAAAAACAGATCGGCAAAATAGTGGAGGCATATGTATACGACGTGGTCGTTAAAACCAGACATGTGGAATCCTTAATAGAATACTTGAGGCTCACGTTCGAAAATCTCCGAACATACGACATCAAGCTCAATCCGGAAAAATGTGTTTTCGGCGTGCCCGCCAGAAAGCTCCTGGGCTTTATCATCTCCAGTAGAGGAATTGAAGCTAATCCGGCTAAAATCCGAGCTCTGTCATAGTTGGCTATCCCAACTGACCTCAAGCAAATCCAGAAGTTAACTGGATGCGTGGCGGCCTTAAGCCGCTTTATCTCCAGATTAGGAGAAAAGGCACTACCCCTTTATCGCCTTCTTCGGCGCACCAAACACTTCGAGCGAACGGACGCGACCACGGCCGGATTGGAAGAAATAAAAGCCATCCTGGCCACCAACCCAATCTTGGCCGCGCCAAATGTCGGCGAACCAATGTTGTTATATATAGCGGCAACTCACCAAGTTGTAAGCGCAGTGCTCGTCGTCGAACGAGAGACGGACGGACATAAATTCCCACTTCAAAAGCCAGTATATTATGTATCCACTGTCCTCACTCCATGCAAAACACGGTACCCACATTATCAAAAGATGGCATACGCGGTATTTATGGCATCCCGGAAATTACGACACTACTTTCAAGAGTGTTCAATTACGGTGGCCTCGGAAGTACCACTCAACGACATAATAAACAACCGCGATGCCACGGGCCGATTGCCAAATGGGCTATCGAGCTCCTCTGCTCGACATAACATATAAACCACGGCGAGCCATTAAGTCTCAAATCTTGGCTGATTTCATCGCCCGAATGGATGAAGTTTAACTCCCTAAAGAGTATGGTACGTACTCCAATTGGATTATGCACTTCGACGGCTCTAAAATGTTGGCTGGTCTGGGGGCTAGCGTCGTCCTGACGTCCCCCACCGGAGATACAGTCCAATACGTACTCCAAATAGTATACACAGACTCCAACAACGCAGCCGAATACGAGGCCCTGTTACATGGTCTCCAGATGGCAGTTTCCATGGGCATTCAACGCTTGGAGGTGCGTGGGGACTCGAACCTCGCAATAGCTCAAATAAATGGAGACTTCGACGCCAAGGATCTGAAAATGGCGGCTTATCGCAATGCCTTCCTCAAAATGTCAGCTCGGTTCGAGGGGCTTGAATTCCACCATGTGGCTCGGGAAAACAATCAGGCGGTGGATATCCTCGCGTGATCGGCGCTTAAGCGCGACATCGCCCCACCTAACATCTTCTTGGAAAGGCTGTTTAAGCCATCCGTGGTATGGGAAGGGGGCACCGGTAATAATAGTCCGGACCCGGCCACAACACCAGATACCGAACACTCTCACATGATCGGAGGCTCCGCCACCGAAATAAGACCTTCATCCCACGTGATAATGGCCGTCATCGCCCCGTGGACAGAACCATTCCTGGTCTACCTAACCAGGCAGGAACTACCCGAGGACCAAAATGAGGCACACTGCATAGTGCGGCGGTCTAAAGCCTACAATGTCCATGAGGGAGAGCTTTACAAGAAAAGCACCACCGGAGTCCTTCAAAGGTGCATCTCCGAAGAGGAAGGGCGGAAACTTTTGGCAGAAATTCATGCTGGACTTGGCGGCCACCACGCCGCAGCTCGGGCCCTTGTAAGCAAGGCCTTCCGTACAGGTTTCTACTGGCCGACGGCCCTAGCAAACGCACATGACCTTGTCCAACGTTGCGTCGGTTGCCAGCTTTTTGCAAACCAAAGCCATATGCCGCCTACCACCCTCCAAACAATCCCCATTACTTGGCCCTTTGCGGTCTGGGGGCTCGACATGGTCGAACCCCTCAAAGGGGGAAGCCATAAGAAAAAATACTTATTGGTCATGGTGGATAAATTCACCAAATGGATAGAAGCCAAACCTGTTAAAACGGCCGAATCCGGACCAGTGATAGACTTCTTATCCGGGGTGGTACACCGTTATGGTATCCCCCATAGCATCATCACCGATAATGGCTCGAACTTCACAGTCGACAGGGTAAAACTTTGGTGCAGCAACATGGGCATCAAGCTCGATTATGCTTCTGTCTATCACCCGCAAACTAACGGCCAAGTCGAGCGAGCAAATGGTCTTATCATGAGCGGCATTAAACCTAGATTAGTGCGGTCCTTAAAGGAATCAAACACGCACTGGGTAGAGGAGCTCGACTCCGTCCTATGGGGGCTGCGGACCATGCCGAATCGCACTACCGGATACACACCGTTTTTATGGTGTACGGCGCAGAGGCGGTGCTGCCCTGCGACATAATTCATGATTCACCTCGAGTGCACATGTATGAAGAAAAAGAGGCCGAGCTTGATCGGCAGGACAGTTTAGATGCCCTGGAGGAGGAGTGTGACGTGGAAAAAGCCCGTTCCGCATTCTATCAGCAACAGGCTCGAAGGTATCAAAGCAGAGAAGTACGGGCCAAAGCTTATAACGTTAGCGAACTCGTTCTACGCCTACCGGAGAAGAAAAAGAACAAGCTCAAGCCCAAATAGGAAGGTCCCTTCATTATTGACCAGGTTCTGACCGGTGGAGCGTACCATCTGCGGGATGCATCGGATAATCGACTCGATCCAAACCCATGGAACGTTGCTAGACTCCGAAGGTTCTACGCCTAGTGCTGGACTCTATGTTCATCTCCTTACCTCCATCAATTTTTTACATATCCATTATCTGTCTTTTCTCTCTTTCTCTCTCCTTTTGTCCTTTTCTTCAAGGCCTTAAAAGGCTAAATTGTGTCTTGACTACACAATCTTGACGCACTAACCACGCTCATTATACCTGGGGGCTTCTTATACAGAAGCTTAATATAACTATTTTCCGGGCTTTATGCCCCACACATGTGTTATTCTTCCACATGTACATTTTTTCGCCATTATATGCATCGATATGACTTAAGTTTTGGCCAAGCTGGGTTGCCTGGCTCTTGTGTTTATGCTCTATATTCCCGTTAATTCGGCTAGGGCATAAGGGGAGCACATCTGCGATTGTTACTGCCGGGTCAGCCGGATGTGTACCTCAGACTGGGTGAAGCCGAAAGCCAGCGTTCTTAAGGGAATACTCGGTCAGTGAACAAAAGATGACTTTTATTTATTTTAATACTTGCCCCCAGATGTTTATAGCCTGCGTCTCTTTTCGCAGTTCGGACATGCACATTAGGGCATGCGTACCCAGGGAAAGGAACCCTTAACGGAACTATTCTCCTTGGAAGATGTTTCTTACTATCCATGTAATATAACATAGCTAGTTGGGTACTTGTCTGTTCAAGCACTTATGACCCCTACGCCTAGTTTCCACGCGTACCCCGGTTTTTACATAACTGAGCGGGTATTCAGATACACTCCGGACTATCGGGTCCAGAGGTCGAAGCGAAAAGGTCTGCCATGACAAATGATTTACAATCCGGCTAGGGACAATATATGTCATTTGAAGTACACAGTCACTTAGACTGACTAAATTCTTCTTCTATACCATCCAACAGGCTGTC
Organism: Aegilops bicornis; assembly: GCA_021605145.1. Taxonomy (NCBI): domain Eukaryota; kingdom Viridiplantae; phylum Streptophyta; class Magnoliopsida; order Poales; family Poaceae; genus Aegilops; species Aegilops bicornis. Next base: position 253,452,905 of record CM038674.1, on the reverse strand, counting down.
TAGCCTACAATCCTGTTGGGAATACTTTGCGGCTAATTCTACTTGGTCATACACCAAACTGGCGGGATTTCTTTCCCATCGGGCCCCCAGGTGTCCGACCTCGGCCATGTGGTTAGGGTCAGCCTTGGTATACCGCGTCTTCATCATGGCCCGGGCTTCCCTCGCACCTTGTCGGCAGGCTGATATCTTCCATAATTGGAAGCACCGCTGCGCTCCCTTGAGCTTCTCTACAAGCTCCCCCATGCCCCCTGGCAGGGAGACGGATGGCCACAAGGCTTGGGCAATGCCCTGCATCACCTGCCGAATTTGTTCGTGCAGTTGTGATTCTCCAGGTTGTTGAACTATGTGGCTTAAGTCATCGGCGTCTGGTGGCCGAACATAGGTTCCTTGCAAGTTGTCTAGGAAAGCTTCTTCCAAGTTCTCCCAGCTGCCGATATAATTTTCAGGAAGGCTGTTAAGCCAGTGCCGAGCTGGCCCTCTGAGCTTTTGTGGGAGGTATTTGATGGCGTGGAGGTCATCTGCTCGAGCCATATGGATATGGAGAATGAAATCCTTGATCCATACTGCGGGATCTGTTGTGCCGTCGTATGATTCGATATTGACGGGCTTGAACCCCTCGGGGAATTCGTGATCCAGTACTTAATCTGTGAAGCAGAGACGGTGTGCGGCACCTCTGTACCGGGCCGCACCGCGACGTAGCTCTGATGGAGTCCGTCTACGGCATTCGGCCCGGGTGTGGCTAGGTTTGTCACGTCCGAATAGGTAGCTGTCATCGTGCCTCGAGGCACGGCCTCGCGTTTCGTAGATCGATCTTGTGTGTCCTGCTCTACTGTCCAATTCCTGCCGGAGATCGTATGTATGGTCCGGAGCTGATCTGTCCATGTTTTTGCGAGGCGGTGGGGCGGGCTGCTGTTCGGCCTGGGTTGCCATTTTATCCCGGCCGTGGGGTGGCCGGTCCGCCGCTCTATCCCGACCACGTGGTGGTCGGTCCGCATTGCATGAGGGAGGTATGGGGTCTGGTGCCTCCTCATCGAACTGAGGTAGCAGTCTGCGTTTTGGGTAGCTCTTGGCTGGGCGCTTGAGGCCAGATTCTTGACTCTCGGGACATGAGTCCATCCGCCGACGCAGCAGATCTTGTTCGGCTTGAAGGCTGCTTATTTCTTTTTCGAGGCTCCTTGCGGTGGCTATGAGCTGAAGCTTAAAGCGCCTCGCTCGAGAGGATCCTCGTGCACGATGAAATCTTCGTTGCCGAGGCTTGTCTCCTCCTCGGAGGGTGGACGGTAACTATCGTCCTCCGAGTCATTTTCTATGGCCTGTTCATCAGGGTTATCTCCGTCTGAGTCCAGTAAATGGCGGGTCTTGGCCTTGCTCCTCGTTGGCATCGTCGTCCATATCATCGATGTCTTCGGAGCCATAGTCAAGCACGTCGGTTAAGTCATCGACGGTGGCTATGAAGTGGGTGGCGGGTGGGAAGCAAAATTCCTCGTCATCTGCCTCTAGCTCGAACCGAACATAGTCCGGCTGTGAGTCCTCCTCCAAGGACGAGTTCTTTAAAGAATTTAGCACGTCACCAAAAGGTGATTGCTGGAAGAAGTCTGCGGCGCCAAATTCGAAAATCGACAACCGATCCAGCTCGGTGTCTACAGGCGAACCCGATCCGGAACGTGTAGCCGGAGACGAGTCCAGAGTTCCATTGACGCAAGCATTGCAGGATGTCGAGTCCGTGTGCGGCTCCGACGCCGCGGGCCTTGTGGCCTCGGAGGGTACGATCTGCTTCAGTTCTGCGGCCGTTGCAGCAACATGATCCATCTCCTGGATGTGATCCGATGACAGATTTAAGTCATGTTCATCGGAGAGAGGGGGAGCGATCGCCACGGTCTCAAATCCATCGAAGATCAAGTCTCCATGGATATCCGTGACGTAGTTCAAGCTTCCAAATCTGACCTGATGGCCAGGGGCGTGGCTATCGACCTGCTCCAGATGGCCAAGTGAGTTGGCCCGCGGTACGAAGTCGCCGAACACAAAGATTTGTCTGGGGAGGAAGGTTTCTCCCTGAGCGACGCCATTACTGATGATCGAAGGGGCCATCGAGTCCTTTGCCGATGGCACAATGGAACTCTCAATGAAAGCACCAATTTCGGTGTCAAAACCGGCGGATCTCGGCTAGGGGGTCCCGAACTGTCCGTCTAGGATCGATGGTAACAGGAGACGGGGGACACGATGTTTACCCAGGTTCGGGCCCTCTCTATGGAGGTAATACCCTACTTCCTGCTTGATTAATCTTGATGAATCTGAGTATTACAAGAGTTGATCTACCACGAGATCGTAATGGCTAAACCCTAAAAGTCTAGCCTATGTGAATATGGTAATGAGTATCTCTCTATACGGACTACGCCATCCGGATTATATAGGCACCGGAGAGATCTAGGGTTACATGGGGTCGGTTACATAAGAGGGAATCTTCATAGTCGGTTGCCTAGCTTGCCTTCCACGCCAAGGAGAGTCCAATCCGGACACGGATACAATCTTCGGCCTTCATCTCTTCATACCATCGGCCCCATTTCCACTTGGATATGGCCGGACGCCCGAGGACCCCTTAGTCCAGGACTCCCTCACAGAGCCCCCACCTTCTCTCTCCCCGTCCACTTCTCTCTCCTCGTGCCAGCTCCGCCCGCATCCCGGCCGCCCGACCCCGCCCAGGTGCCTCCCCGCCGCAGCTTCGGCCCGCCGCGTCGCCTCCGCGGCCTCTCGGCTGCGCCCCGGTAGCCCTCTGCGGCTGCGCGCCAGCGTCAGGTCGCTGTGCCCGACCTCTCGCGCCGCCCCGCTAGTCGGCTCCCCTGCGCGCCGGGTTGCCGCGACCCCTGCGCTCCGCCCCGCCCGGCTCCCGCTCGCGCGCCCCGGCAGGCCGGGTCCGCCTGTGTCGGTCCCTCGCGCATCTTCTGCGCTCCTCGCCGGCATCCCATCCGTCCCCGCGCCAGGCCGCCCCTGTCCCCTGGCGCAGATAGGGCGCTCCGCTGCGTGGCCGAGGAGGGGACCCCAAGTGGGATCTGGCGCGAGATGGCGAGGAAGACTCGAGTGCGGCGACGGCGACGACTGCGGCGGGAGCATCGTGGCGTTATTCTGACGGCAGCGCGAGGTCGGGGCATTGTCGTGGGACAACACCGCCGTGGCCGCCTCAGCCTCGCCATCGTGCTCTCCGAGGCGCGTCAGCGCACCACCGCCCGTCTCCTCGCGCTTGCCGAGAGGGTCGTCGACGCCGCCGCACTCAACATGCTCGTGGGGGCACAACGAGTGGAAAATTTGCCCCCGAGGCCAAAAATTTCGCTGGCAGTCCCCAAACGGCGAACAGGTCAGATGCTCCGGAGAAAACAGTTAACTTCGATGATGCTGAAAAACGAAGACTTGGGCATGTATTTGGATTATTATCTAACCATTCTAGATGAGTTTGACCATTGACTTTACAAGTAATCATCGAAGAAAATCATTTCAGAAAAGGCAAAGGCAAAGCATAAACATTGCATAACATTCCCCTACCAACCATTCGAGCAAGATCGATCCAAGCTACCATGGCTGCCGTTCTCCCGATCTGCCTTCTTCTCGTGCTTCTCCTCGCCATCCCGCTCATCCTCTTCAAGTCCAGGCGCCCGGCGCCTCGTCGTGGCTCCGACGGCAGGGCCGCGCGACTCCCGCCAGGGCCATGGGCGCTCCCGGTCATCGGCCACCTGCACCACCTCGCAGGCGCTCTCCCACACCGCGCTCTGCGCGACCTCGCGCGGCGCCACGGCCCGCTGATGATGCTCAGCCTCGGCGAGCTCGACGCCGTGGTCGCGTCGTCCCCTGACGCCGCGCGCGAGATCATGAAGACCCACGACGCCTCCTTCGCGTCCAGGCCTCTGACCTCCATGCAGCAGATGGCGTACGGCGACGCCGAGGGCCTCATCTTCGCGCCCTACGGCGACGCATGGCGGCAGCTTCGCAAGATATGCACCGTGGAGATCCTCAGCTCCCGCCGCGTCCAGTCCTTCCGCCCCGCCCGCGAGGAGGAGCTCGGTCGCCTCCTCCGCTCCGTCGCGGCGGCTTCTGCCTCGTCTTCGCCGGTGAACCTGAGCGAGCGCATATCGGCGTACGTCGCGGATTCTACGGTGCGCGCCATCGTCGGCAGCCGGTTCAAGCAGAGGGACACGTACCTGACGATGCTGCAAGAGGGACTCAAAATCGTGCCCGGGATGACCCTTCCCGACATTTTCCCCTCTTCGCGCCTTGTGCGGCTCCTTAGCAGCGTCCCCGGCAGGATACAGCGCCATAGCCAAGGCATGAAGCTGTTCATGGACACCATCATCCAGGAGCACCAGGAGAACAGAGGCCCCGACTGCGACGGCGACAAGGAAGAAGACTTGCTCGACGTGCTCCTGAGACTCCAAAAGGAAGAGGACTCCCAGTATCCACTCACCACTGAGAACATCAAGACCGTCATGCTAGTAAGCGCCGCTTTTGCGAAATCGCCGTGCTAGAAATTCCTCTCGAAATTCCTTGATCAATTAGCTCCTCTGTTTCTTGATGTCATTGTTAGGACATGTTTGGCGCCGGCAGTGAGACATCGGCGACGACGCTGAAGTGGGCGATGGCGGAGCTGATACGGAACCCGAGGGTTATGCGGAAGGCGCAAGACGAGGTCCGGCAGCAACTCGCCGGGCACGGCAAGGTGAAGGAGGCCGACCTGACAGATCTGCGATACCTTGGGTTTGTCATCAAAGAGACGCTGAGGATGCACCCGCCGGCGCCATTGCTGCTGCCGCGCAGGTGCGGGAGCGCGTGTCAGGTTCTGGGCCTGGACGTGCCGGAGGGGTCATGGTGATCGTGAACGCGTGGGCGATCGGCATGGACCCGGCGCACTGGGACGCGCCCGAGCAGTTCGTGCCGGAGCGGTTCGAGCAGAACAGGAGGGACTTCAAGGGGGCGGACTTCGAGTTCGTGCCGTTCGGCGGCGGGAGGCGGATATGCCCCGGCATGGCGTTCGGGCTGGCGCACGTGGAGCTCGCGCTCGCGGCGCTGCTGTTCCACTTCGACTGGGAGCTGCCAGGCGGGGTGGCGGCCGAGGATCTGGACATGACGGAGGAGTTTGGTGTCACGGCACGGCTCCGGTCTGACCTTGTCGTGCTCGCCGTCCCTCGCGTCCCCGTGGCCACGGAGTAAACACACATTTGGTGATGTACATTCTATATTTGTTTTTTGAGGTGATTCGATATTTGTTGATCCTGTGCGAGTTGATTAGCCCATCGTGCTCGTCCGTACTTTGACTTTGAATTCCCCGGTCCGCTGGACTCGATGCCGCTACCGCCGTGCCGCCGAAATCACCGATTAAGGGAGGACTCGTTGCAAAAACACTCCATTATTTCAACGGGCGCACATACAGCGCGCCACTTGTCGTAACCGGAGAGTTTTTTCTTTTTTCTAGATCCGTTTATTCAAAACGTTTTATGTCTTAAACCATATGTCCAAATCTTGAACAATTTTCATCATTGGATTTCACGCGTCGAGATCTTCAAAACTAGATCCCATGTTGATAGGTTTTGACGAATTTTTTTTTCATGAAAAAACCGTACGAAAAAACCGGGCAAAAAAACCGAACCGGGAGCACGGTTTTTTCCCTTTCCTGTGCCTCTCGCGAAATCACAACCGTGCCTCTCGCGGAAGCAAAACCGTGACTCTTGTGAAAGGAAAAAAAACAGAAAACGCGTTTTTTTCCGTTTTCGAGAGGCACGGCCGTGACTCTCGCGAAAGCACACACTCGTGCCTCTCGCGAAAGCAAAACCGTGACTCTCGCTAAAGAAAAAATAACAGAAAACGCGTATTTTTTCCCTTTCCGAGAGGCACGGCCGTGACTTTCGCGTAAGCACAACCGTGCCTCTCGCGGAAGCAAAACCGTGACTCACGAAAGAAAAAAAAAACAAAAACGCATTATGTTTTTCCTTTCCGAGAGGCACGGCCGTGACTCTCGCGAAAGCACAATCGTGCCTCTCACGGAAGCAAAACCGTGACTCTCGCGAAAGAAAAAAAAACAGAAAACGCGGTTTTTTCATTTTCGAAAGGCACGACCGTGACTCTCGCTAAAGCACAACCGTGCCTCTCGCGGAAGAAAAACCGTGACTTTCGCGAAAAAAACTCGTTTTTTCGCGCAAAAAATTTTTTTTTTCGAAATTTTTTTGGTCGAAAAGCTAAGAAAGACCGGGGGAAAACCAAAACGTCGAAAACCCCCAAAAAACTGTTTAAAAAGCCGAAAACGCGTGCGGAAAAATAAAAAAACCCGAAGAGAGCGACCAGAGCGTGACACGTGGCGAATGGCTGAGAGCGCGCCAAGTGGCGCTGGTTGTTGCGAGGCTCCCGAAGGAGCGCTCGTTAACTAGTTGCTCCCCGACTAGACATATCCTATTGATGCGCCTGACTACATTTGCTATGGGATAATTTTTAGTTTATTTTAGGGCAAAACCAAACTTTATTGCTCAAAATACACATATAGTGATGTAAAAAAAGGTAATGATAACTCCCGAACGTTCGGGAGTTAAGCATGGCAACCCGGACGGGTTTAGATGGCAACTTTAGTTTGCGTGAGATTAGGGAAACATGGCAATTTTTTGACAAAAACACGAAAAAAGGGCGAAGTTGCCATCCCCTATCAACTAAAGTTGACATCCCCTATGAACTAAAGTTGCCATGTAAAAACGTTCGGGATGAAATGCTCAAAATCCGAACGTTCGGGAGTTATTGGATTCCAAAAAAAGATCATGGGTTCGACCAACCAGACGTGTCACCTCTAATCAAGAGAATGAGGAATTTTGGTTGGCCTATCAGCATCTGTATTGACAACTCGTCCTTCGAAAGTGAATTGGCAGTAGAACGATGTCATCCTCAGCTTGATCTCGTTGGTAATTGAGTCATACCTTTCATGAGTGCCTCTGTTGATGTCATTCACCATTAGCTTGAAGATCCTCCGAGAGAGATAATGCCTCACAGCATGCGACAACTTCCAAACATGCCACATCGAGAACACCATCAACCACCAGGGAACAGCTTCCCAAGAATTTTCCTTTTTCATCCCGGGAAACTGGAGGCATCGATCCTCCTCTCGTGGATCTCGCAATCCCAGCATCAACATGAATTTTAGCATAACCCAGGGGAAGTGCTTTAGGTCTCGTATGAGCAGCCCTTGGCGTGACCTGGGCCTGTATAAAATTTTTAGGAGTGACATCAACCTCTACTATGGACCTGCAGATAAACTAATGAGTATCCGAAAGGCTTTGGAAGACTGCCTCATGGATCACTTTCCTCCTAGCCCACCAGATCACCCAGAACGTCACTACCAGCCAGACAAATTCTTATGATAAAGTCTCAACCATGGAAAAAAGGCCATTGCTTGGCACTTGGTTCTGTAGTCCCGCAAAGATGCTCTACAAGTTCTCCATCAATGAGAGCCCACAACCCGACCATCGATAATTCAAGCAAGTAGTGCCTCCAAGAGTCCTCAGCTCCCCACAACCCGCACGTGCTCGGGGTCGTCATATTCTGGTGTGCTCTCACATCTTTAGTGGGTAGGGAGTGTTTAGCAAGCCTCCATAAGAATATACGGATATGTCTGAAACCGCAGTCTTTCACTATCCCTTCCACAATATAGTCTACCATTGACTACACTATTACGCAAGAATCAGTAGTTTCAGTGGACCCCAGTTGCTCAAGAGGGGTTTGAATCTTTGAAAGCTGCACTGATCTCAACTCCTACTCTTGCATTGCCAGACTTCACAAAACCCTTCATTGTGGAGACACACGCATGTGAGTACGGTATAGGAGCAGTTCTATTACAAGAAGGACATATCTTATTGCCTATGTCAGTAAGGCATTAGGTCCTAGAACAAGAGGGCTTTCCACATATGAAAAAGGAGTATCTAGCGATGGTGCTAGCCATGGATCAATGGAGAACATACATGCAGTTTTTTGAATTCATCATTAAGACAGACCAAAAAATCCTAATTCACCGGGAAGAGCAACGGCTACACACTCCATGGCAATAAAAGGCCTTCATGAAGTTGTTGGGACTACAGATTTGAATCACGATATAAAAAGGGTGTTGAAAGCAGTGTTCTTTGAAGCATTGTCTCAAGACCTTTGCAAGTAACAGAGTAGTTGCACACAAAGTGTCAAGATGTCAACCAGCGTGGCTCTTGGAGGTCACACAAGGTTACAAATAAGACCCAAAAGCACTGGCTCATTACTCAATTGGCTTTAGCGCCAGTAGCCAATTACGAGTTCACCTTCCACCAAGGAGTGCTTAGGTTTCAGGGGCGAGTGTGGTTAGGCAACAATCTGAAGTTACAGAATCAAATCATGTGTGCCCTTCATGGTAGCACTGTGGGCGGCCACTCAGGGTATCCGGCTACAGATAGCAGGATCAAGCAGTTGTTCGCATGGATGGGGATGAAAACTCATATCAAAGCACATGTGCAAACTTGCCAAATTTGTCAGCAGGCAAAACCTGGTTGATCACCGTACCCAGGTTTGCTTTATCCTCTGCCTGTCACCAAACGTGGTGGTTGACACATTTTCCATGTGTGCCCACTTTCTGTCTATCTCGCATCCGTATACAGTTCAACGGATTGACAATATATACAAGTTATGGCATGTCAGAAGCCTTGGTCTCTGACAGGTATGCAATATTTATGAGCAAAGTGTGGCAAGCAATCTTCACCTTGCAAGGAGTAGAACTGAAAATGAGTTCAGCATACCATCCTCAAATGGATGGGCGGATGAAGCAGGCCAATCAGTGCATGGAGACGTATTTGAGAGCAAAGTGTGGCAACCAATCTTCACCTTGCAAGGAGTAGAACTGAAAATGAGTTCAGCATACCATCCTCAAATGGATGGACAGACGAAGCAGGCCAATCAGTGCGTGGAGACGTATTTGAGATGTTTTGTCCAGAGTGCTCCAAAAAATGGAGCAACTGGTTGGCTCTAGCTGAATTCTGGTACAGCACAACTTTCCATTCTGCTCTGGGCAAAACGCCATTCTTGGTGGTTTATGGACAGTTTCCGAGGCGGCTAGGCATCACAGCAGAACAGATGACACAAATACCTGAACTAGACGCGTGGCTGAAGGAGATATAACAAATGCAGGATGTGCTACAACAACATTTGGCGCGTATGTGCTACCTCTTGAGTGCTACCTCTTGAGCATGCGTTGGTTTTCCCTTGAAGAGGAAAGGGTGATGCAGCAAAGAAGCGTAAGTATTTCCCTCAGTTTTGAGAACCAAGGTATCAATGCAAGAGGAGGCCACACGCAAGTCCCTCGTACCTACACAAAAATAAGAACCTTGCAACCAACGCGATAAAGGGGTTGTCAATCCCTTCACGGCCACTTGCAAAAGTGAGATCTGATAGAGATGATAAGATAATATTTTTGGTATTTTTATGATAAAGGTTAAAAGTAAATATTTCAAAATAAATGGCGAAAGAAATAGCTAGTTGATGGAAGATTAATATGATGGAAAAGAGACCCGGTGGCCATAGGTTTCACTAGTGGCTTCTCTCAAGATAGCATAAGTATTACGGTGGGTGAACAAATTACTGTCGAGCAAATGATAGAAAAGGGCATAATTATGAGAATATCTAGGAATGATCATGTATATAGGCATCACGTCCGTGACAAGTAGACCGACTCCTGCCTGCATCTACTACTATTACTCCACACATCGACCGCTATCCAGCATGCATCTAGAGTATTAAGTTCATAAGAACAGAGTAAACCATTAGGTAAGATGACAAGATGTATAGGGATAAACTCAAGCAATATGATATAAACCCCATCTTTTTATCCTCGATGGCAACAATACAAAACGTGTCATTTCCCCTAGTGTCACTGGGATCGAGCAACGGAAGATTGAACCCAAAGCTAAGCACTTCTTGATACGTCTCCAACATATCTATAATTTTTGATTGCTCCATGCTATGTTATCTACTATTTTGGACTATATTGGGCTTTATTTTCCACTTTTATATTACTTTCGGGACTAACCTATTAACCGGAGGCCCAGCCCAGAATTGCTGTTTTTTTTGCCTATTTCAGTGTTTCGAAGAAAAGGAATATCAAACGGAGTCAAAACGGAATGAAACCTTCGGGAACGTGATTTGCTCATCAGATAAGACCCATGAGACTTGGACCCTCCATCAAGAAAGCCACGAGGCGGTCACGAGGGTGGAGGGCGTGCCCCCTGCCTTGTGGGCCCCTCGAAGCTCCACCGACGTACTCCTTCCTCCTATATATACCTACGTACCCCCAAACGATCAGATATAGAGCCAAAAACCTAATTCCACCGCCGCAAGTTTCTGTATCCACGAGATCCCATTTTGGGGCCTGTTCCGGAGCTCCGCCGGAAGGGGAATCGATCACGGAGGGCTTCTACATCATCACCATAGCCCCTCCGATGAAGTGTGAGTAGTTTACCTCAGACCTTCGGGTCCATAGTTAGTAGCTAGATGGCTTCTTCTCTCTTTTTGGATCTCAATACAATGTTCTCCCCCTCTCTCGTGGAGATCTATTTTCGATGTAATCTTCTTTTTGTGGTGTGTTTGTTGAGACCGATGAATTGTGGGTTTATGATCAAGATTATCTATGAACAGTATTCGAATCTTCTCTGAATTCTTTTTTGTATGATTGGTTATCTTTGCAAGTCTCTTCGAATTATCAGTTTGGTTTGGCCTACTAGATTGGTTTTTCTTGCAATGGGAGAAGTTCTTAGCTTTGGGTTCAATCTTGCGGTGTCCTTACCCAAAGGATGTAAAGGCAACAAGGCACGTATTGTATTGTTGCCATCGAGGATAACAAGATGGGGTATTTATCATATTGCATGAATTTATTCCTCTACATCATGTCATCTTGCTTACATGCGTTACTCTGTTTTCATTAACTTAATACTCTAGATGCATGCTGGATAGCGGTCGATGAGTGGAGTAATAGTAGTAGATGCAGGCAGGAGCCGGTCTACTTGTCTCGGACGTGATGCCTATATACATAATCATACCTAGATATTCTCATAACTATGCTCAATTCTGTCAACTGCTCAACAGTAATTTGTTCACCCACCGTAGAAATACTTATGCTCTTGAGAGAAGCCACTAGTGAAACCTATGGCCCTCGGGTCTATTCTCATCATATCAATCTTCCATCACTTTATATTTGCTTTCCTTTTACTTTTACCTTTTATTTTACCTTGCATCTTTATATCAAAAATACCAAAAATGTTATCTATCATCTCTATCAGATCTCACTCTCGTAAGTGACCGTGAAGGGATTGACAACCCCTAATCGCGTTGGTTGCGTTGAGCTATCGTTTTGTGTAGGTACGAGGGACTTGCGTGTGGCTTCCTACTGGATTGATACCTTGGTTCTCGAAAACTGAGGGAAATACTTATGCTACTTTCCTGCATCATCCTCTCCTCTTCGGGGAAATCCAACGCAGTGCTCAAGAGGTAGCACTTCTCCCATTGCAAGAAAGATCAATCTAGTAGGGCAAACCAAACTGATAATTCGAAGAGACTTGCAAAGATAACCAATCATACATAAAAGAATTCAGAGAAGGTTCAAATATTGTTCATAGATAATCCTGATCATAAACCCACAATTCATCGAATCTCGACAAACACACCGCAAAAAAAGATTTACATCGAATAGAACTCCAAGAAGATCGAGGAGAATTTTGTATTGAGATCCAAAGAGAGAGAAGAAGCCATCTAGCAAATAACTATGGACCTGAAGGTCTATGGTAAACTACTCACACATCATCGGAGAGGCTATGGTGTTGATGTAGAAGCCCTCCATGATCGATTCCCCCTCTGGCGGAGCGCCTGAAAAGGCCCCAAGATGGGATCTGACGGGTACAGAAGGTTGCGGCGGTGGAAATAGGGTTTCATGGTGCTCCTCGATGGTTTCAAGGTACGTATGCATATATAGGAGGAAGAAGTAGGTCGGTGGAGCCACGAGGGGCCCACGAGGGTGGAGGGCGCGCCCCCTGCCTCGTGGCCCCTCGTTCATTCCTTGACGTCCACTCCAAGTCCTCTAGATCACGTTTGTTCCAAAAACCACGCTCCCGAAGGTTTCATTCCGTTTGGACTCCGTTTGATATTCCTTTTCTGCGAAGCACTGAAATAGGCAAAAAAAACAGCAATTTGCACTGGACCTTGGGTTAGTAGGTTAGTGCAAAAAATAATATAGAAGTGTATAATAAAGCCCATTAAACATCCAAAACAGAATATATAATAGCATGGAACAATAAAAAATTATAGATACGCTGGAGACGTATCATTGAGCATGCGTTGGTTTTCCCTTGAAGAGGAAAGGGTGATGCAACAAAGTAGCGTAAGTATTTCCCTCAGTTTTTGAGAACCAAGTTATCAATTGTTGGGGAACGTAGTAATTTCAAAAAAAATCCTACGCACACGCAAGATCATGGTGATGCATAGCAACGAGGGGGGAGAGTGTTGTCTACGTACCCTCGTAGATCGTAAGCGGAAGCGTTATGACAATGCGGTTGATGTAGTCGTACGTCTTCATGATCGGCCGATCCTAGCACCGAAGGTACGGCACCTCCGCGATCTGCACACGTTCGGCTCGGTGATGTCCCACAAACTCACGATCCAGTTGAGTGTCGGGGAAGAGCTTCGTCAGCTCGACGGCGTGATGATGGTGATGATGAAGCTACCGGCGCAGGGCTTCGCCTAAGCACTACGATGATATGACCGAGGTGGATTATGGTGGAGGGGGGCACCGCACACAGCTAAGAGATCAAGGATCAACTTGTGTGTCTATGGGGTGCCCCCTCCCCCGTATATAAAGGAGTGGAGGAGGGGGAGTGCCGGCCCTCCTATGGTGCGCCCCATTGGGTGTCCTACTCCCACCGGGAGTAGGATTCCCCCCTTCCCTAGTTGGACTAGGAGTGGAAGGAAGGGGGAGGAAGGAGGAAGGAAAGGGGGGGGCCGGCCCCCTTCCAATTCGGATTGGGCTTGGGGGGACGCGCCCCCTCGTTTGCTCCCTTCTCGTCTCTCCCACTATGGCCCAATAAGGCCCATATACCTCCCGGGGGGTTTCGGTAACCTCCCAGTACTCCGGTATATGCCCGATCTCACCCGGAACCATTCCATATCAAAATATAGTCGTCCAATATATCGATCTTTATGTCTCGACCATTTCGAGACTCCTCGTCGTGTCCGTGATCATATCCGGGACTCCAAACTACCTTCGGTACATCAAAACACATAAACTCATAATACCAATCATCACTTAACGTTAAGCGTGCGGACCCTTCGGGTTCGAGAACTATGTAGACATGACCGAGACTCATCTCCGGTCAATAACCAATAGCATAACCTGGATGCTCATATTGGTTCCTACATATTCTACGAAGATATTTATCGGTCGAACCGCATAACAACATACGTTGTTCCCTTTGTCATCTGTATGTTACTTGCCCGAGATTTGACCGTCGTATCTCAATACCTAGTTCAATCTCATTACCGGCAAGTAACTTGTTCCGTAATGCATCATCCTGCAACTAACTCATTAGTCACATTGCTTGCAAGGCTTATAGTGATGTGCATTACCGAGAGGGCCCGGAGATACCTCTCCGACAATCGGAGTGACAAATTCTAATCTTGATCTATGCCAACTCAACAAGTACCATCGGAGACACCTGTAGAGCACCTTTATAATCACACAGTTACGTTGTGACGCTTGGTAGCACACAAAGTGTTCCTCCGATATTCGGGAGTTGCATAATCTCATAGTCATAGGAACATGTATAAGTCATGAAGAAAGCAATAGCAATATACTAAACGATCAAATGCTAAGCTAATGGAAGGGGTCAAGTCAATCACATCATTCTCCAATGATGTGATCCCGTTAATCAAATGACAACTCATGTCTATGGCTAGGAAACTTAACCATCTTTGATTCAACGAGCTAGTCAAGTAGAGGCATACTAGTGACACTCTGTTTGTCTATGTATCCACACATGTACTAAGTTTCCGTTAATACAATTCTAGCATGAATAATAAACATTTATCATGAAATAAGGAAATAAAAATAACTTTATTATTGCCTCTAGGACATATTTCCTTCAGTCTCCCACTTGCACTAGAGTCAATAATCTAGTTCACATCGCCATGTGATTTAACACCAATAGTTCACACCACCATGTGATTAACACCCATAGTTCACAGCGCCATGTGACCAACACTCAAAGGGTTTACTAGAGTCAGTAATCTTAGTTCACATCGCCATGTGATTAACACCCAAAGAGTACTAAGGTGTGATCATGTTCTGCTTGTGAGAGAAGTTTTGTCAACGGGTCTGCCATATTCAGATCCGCATGTATTTTGCAAATTTCTATGTCAACAATGCTCTACACGGAGCTACTCTAACTAATTGCTCCCACTTTCAATATGTATCCATATTGAGACTTAGAGTCATCTGGATCAGTGTCAAAACTTGCATCGACGTAACCCTTTACGCATTTAACCTTTGTCACCTCCATAATCGAGAAACATATCCTTATTCCACTAAGGATAATTTTCACCGCTGTCCAAAGGATCTACTCCTAGATCACTATTGTACTCCTTGCCAAACTTCAGTGTAGGGTATACAATAGATCTGGTACACAAAGATGGCATACTTTATAGAACCTATGGTTGAGGCATAGGGAATGACTTTCATTCTCTTTCTATCTTCTGTCGTGGTCGGGCTTTGAGTCTTACTCAATTTCACATCTTGCAACTAAGGCAAGAACTATTTCTTTGACTGTTCGATTTTGAACTACTTCAAAATCTTGTCAAGGTATGTACTCATTGAAAAAACTTATCAAGCGTCTTGATCTATCTTTGTTGATCTTGATGCTCAATATGGAAGCAGCTTCACCGAGGTCTTTCTTTAAGAAACTCCTTTCAAATACTCCTTTATGCTTTCCAGAAAATTCTACATTATTTCCGATCAACAATATGTCATTCACATATACTTATCAGAAATGATGTAGTGCTCTGTCGGTGTCAAAACTGGCGGATCTCGGGTAGGGGGTCCCGAACTGTGCGTCTAAGGTTGATGGTAACAGGAGACGGGGGACACGATGTTTACCCAGGTTCGGGCCCTCTCTATGGAGGTAATACCCTACTTCCTGCTTGATTGATCTTGTTTACTATGAGTATTACAAGAGTTGATCTACCTCGAGATCGTAACTAGCCTGGATGACTATGATTATGGTTGACCCTATGGACTAAACCCTCCGGTTTATATAGACATCAGAGGGGACTACGTTTATAAAAAGTCGGTTACAGAGAAAGGAATCTTCATATCCGGGCGCCAAGCTTGCCTTCCATGCCCAGGAGAGTCCCATCCGGACACGGTAGAGAGTCTTCAGTCTTGTACCTTCACAGCCCGTCAGTCCGGCCCATGTCAACAGGCCGGACGCCCGAGGACCCCTTAATCTAGGACTCCCTCAGTGCCCTCGAACCAGACTTTCAATGACGATGTGTCCGGTGCGTAGATTGTCTTCGGCATTGCAAGGAGGGTTCCTCCTCCGATTACTTCAAAGTACCTGACTTAAAGAGCAGTATTCAGTTTTCCATTTAATGTCGTGCCCATCGGCTTCCACGCCTTCATGACTTCAGCTTCCACGTGTCGAGCGAATACGAGAGGTCGGGGTATTTTTGCACATATCACCCTGACCATATAAGAAAGGCGTCTATTTAAAGAGATTGGGATCTCCAGATCCAGTCCACACCAAGCGAGGGATCCTCAGAGCTTGCTAGGAGAAACCATTCCAACATGGCTAGCACCCCCAGCCCTTCGTCCCGTCCCCACGGCCACGAAAAAGGCGATTGGGAGAAATGTTCTGTATCCCATGGTTGGCTAGTGAAGCTGCTGACACAGGGATTTCTTCCTTCCGTGGATCTAGTCCCCGTTCGAGTAGGATTGACTTCCTTCAACAGCGGGGCTCAGGCGGAGAATTTCCCCAGTCCATCCAGGGGGGAACGAGTGTGATTCGTTTCCTACTTGTTGACAGGCGTTGGATTTCCAATTCATCCGTTCCTTTGAGGACTTCTGGAGTATTATGGCCTCCAACTGCACAATTTCACTCCTGCCTCCATCCTGCACATCACGGGTTACGTTGCTCTTTGTGAGCTATTCCTGGGTTGTGAGGCCCATTTTGAATTGTGGAGGAAGCTATTCTGCCTCGTCCCTCGTAACCAAGAGGGATCAATATTTGAAGTGGGCAGAGCCGAGGTATGGCGCATCGCCGGGACCGGATACCTGTCCGGCACGCCAAAGAAGGCATCCGAAGAGTAGCCTTCTGAATGGTTCTATATTGAGGACGTCGCCTTCCCGACCCAGTCCGAATGGGTCTTCCCGAATTTACAAGTGTTCCATTGAAGAAACGCCACAGCTGGCGCCCTCGGAGCCTCGAGGAGGAAGATAATGCGGAAGTCCGTCAATTGATGAGCAAGATAAAGACGTTTGCCCAGTCCGGATTATCAATAGTCGAGGTAATGGCGAATTCCATAGTACGAGGGGTTCAGCCACTCCAATACAGAGGGCTTCCCATGTGGCACTATAATGGGGAAGAGGATGCCTCCCGCTGCGGTCGGAAGGGTCCGGACACCCCCGCCGCTTTGGCCAAAATATTGGCCGAACTATTCAAAGAGGAGAAAGAGGAATTCATTAGTATTAAGCACCGAGATGGATTTTCCATGTACAATCCTCCTAGCTGGGTGAGTTCCAATCCCACTACTCTACTCAATCTACTCCCTGAGTCACTTTTAATGAACATTAATATGTCCAATTGTAACAGGAATGGCGAAAGATCACCAAGGGGCTCCATAGCCCCGCCCCACAGCCAGAGGACCACAATCGGGACCTTGACCCCGGATTCGAAGAGGATCTAGACATATTCGTGGAGCTCGAGGATGGGGTGTTCTACCAGGTGAGATATGACGACACGGAAGTGGCCATCACCGCCGACTATCCCGGTCTTCTCCCTGCCTCACACGTAAGTAATCAGGAGACATCTCCTCCGAAAGAGCTTCCTCATTCTGCCTCACCCACCGCACTGTCTCGTGCTCCAAAGGGGAGGCGTTCGGCGCGCCATGCTACACCAGAGGCAACTCCAAAGAGAGCAGCGCCCACGCCGGGCAAGTCTTCGAAGAGGAAGGCAAACGAAGACACGACCGAGCCTTCATCAAAGAGGTATGGCATTGTAAATATGCCCCTTGGCAGTCACATCCACCTGTGACATTGTCCGTTTGTGCCTTATCAGGAACAGCGTTCGCCGGACTATGTCCGGGGGTCCTGCCGGTCACACTCCCAACAGGCAAGTTCCAGACCCTGCCATAGAGACGGGGGCTGATACGGGAGTGACGCCGGATTGTCCTTTGGCAGAGGATTCGGATGATGTATCTGTCACAAAATCGGAAGTGGAGAGCGCCGTGAATCATCGGCGCCGGAGGGCCGTTCTAAGCGACCCCGGCTTTACAAAAGAGGCATTCAATGCCTTCAGCTCGGCTGATGCATACATCCGAGCTGCTCAAGACGGGCTTACCAGAGCCACATACCAGCATTTGAAAGATATGCGGGCAAGTTTACATTGTCCAAATATGATCATTATATACCAGTAGCCCCCGAGACTTGAAGCAGTTGATACAACTGATTTAAGGATCATTGTATGACCAGGTTCTTACGGAGAAGAACAACCTATTGTCTCAAGAACTGGAAAAGTGTCGCATCGAGCTAAATGCCGCTACCGTCAAACCGAAAAATCCAAGAAGACATCGCCGGTAATATTCCCTCCATCGAGAAAATATAATTATATACCGCAATGCTAATAGTGTTGCATATCTCATGGCATGATCGTCAGATAAACTGAAGGAGGCACTGGAAGTCGCGCAAGCGGGTGAACAAGAAGCCAAAAGGCAATGGGCCACGGGCGAACGTATACTGACACGTGTAAGGGAGGAGAAAAACAAACTCCAGGATTCCAACACCCAGATGGGCAAAGAACTGAAAGATGTGCGGGCCCAGCTGGCTGACTCCGTGAAGGAAAATAAGAGGCTGCGGGGCGGCATATTTAGTATGTGTTCAAACTTACCTCCATGTAATTCGGCAAGGAAAGGAATTGACGGAGTTATGTCTGTAGGTATGCTGACTGGCCGTCCCGAAGAGGAGATGTCCGGATCTTCGGCCGATTTGCTACAAGAGCTATCGCAAACGCACGAGCGAGCTCGGCAAGCGATGCGAAGTGTTGCCAAGGCCTTATGGCCATCCGCCTCCCCTCCAGGAAGTATGGAGGAGCTTGTACAACTTTTCAATGGAGCGCGGCGGCGTTTCCGATTATGGAAGATATTGGCCTGGCGGGAAGGTGCGCGAGAGGCCTGA
Organism: Aegilops bicornis; assembly: GCA_021605145.1. NCBI lineage: Eukaryota > Viridiplantae > Streptophyta > Magnoliopsida > Poales > Poaceae > Aegilops > Aegilops bicornis. The sequence continues at coordinate 253,434,445 of CM038674.1, read as the reverse complement.
GCCATGGTGAAAACACGATATACCAAGCTTGATCCAAATCATATGGCCCAGGTCGGACCTGTAGGGTTAGATGGGAAAGAAATTCCCGTTAATTTGGTATATGACCAAGTATAAGTAGCCGCTAAATATTCCCAACAGGATTGTAAGTTAGACAGCCTGTTAGACGGTATAGAGGAGGATTTTTTTTAGTCCAAGTGACTATTTTCTTTCCTTGACATACTTGTCCCTAGCCGTATTGTAAAATGATTGTCATGGCAGACCTTTTCGCTTCGACCTCTGGACCCAAAGGTGTGGAGTGCTTCCGAATACCTAAGCGGCAAAATAGACCGGGGTATGCGTGGAAACCAAGCGTAGGGGTCATAGTTGCTTGAACAGTCAAGTTGTATCCGGCTAGCTTTGTTATATTACATTGTGATTGTAAGAAACAACTTCTAGAGAGAATAGTTCCGTTAAGGGTTCCTTTCCCTGGGTGTACACGCGTTAATGTGCATGTCCGAACTGTGATTGAAAAAATCGCAGTATACGTAACATATGGGGGTTCATAGTGGAATGAATGTAAAAACATCTTTAGTCCACCGACCGAATATTCCCTTAAGGACGCTAGCTTTCAGCTTCACCCAGTCTGAGGTACACATCTGGATGACCCGACAGTAATAATCGCAGAGGTGCTCCCTTTATGCCCTAGCCGAACTAACGGGAACATAGGGCATAAGCATAGGAGCCAGGCAACCCAGCTTGGCCAAAACTTAAGTCATATCGATGCATATAATGGCGAAGAAAATGTACATATGAGGAAAAACCGCATATGTGATGAGCTTGATGCTCGGAAAATAACAATAATAAGCTTTTGTGCAAGAAGCCCCCAGGTATAATGGACGTACATATTTGAGGATGTGTACATCATAGGTGCACGGTTTAGCCGCATGAAATCTTTAAGGCTAAAAAAAGAAAAAAGCGAAAAGAGAGGAAAAAATAATGGAAACAATAGGGAGAAGGAGACGAACAAAGAGTTCGGCCCTAGGCATAGAATCTTCGGAGTCTGGCCGCGTTCTAGGGGTTCGGCTCTAGGCATTGTCTGATGCATCACGCAGGCGGTACGCTCCTCCAGTGAGAACTTCGTCAATGATGAAGGGACCCTCCCACGTGGGCTTGAGTTTGTACTTTTTCTTCTCTGTAGGGATGGCAATGGGGACAATCCCCTATGGGGATACCTACAACATCCCCATCCCCATCTATTCCCTATCATCCCATCCCCATCCCCATTTACATGACTGGGGATCAAATTTCCCCATACCCATGCCCCACTAGGGAACGAGGCCTCATTAGGGTCCCCATCCCAGTAAACAAATACTCATATACATAATATGACACCCTATATTCAACATACATACATGGTGTTGTCCTTGTCCTGCTAATGCCTATCTAGGTCGCATTGACTTCTTGGTCATGGTGGCAGCTGAGGTGAGGATGTGAGATAGGTTTAAGGTTTTTTTCAGAGATTTTGTTTTTGTTTTTGCATGTTTGTTTGTGAATATTTTAAGGTTGACCGCAGTATCATAGTTACTAACCCGGTCCCCAATGGGTATTGGGTCTAGGGAATAGGATATCGTCCCCATCCCCATTATACCCTATGGGAAATAAAATAGTTTGGTAAATAACCCCATGGGGATGTTTTTCGCCCATCCCCACCCCCTAATAGATGAAATCCCCATGGGTTTGGCGGGTATGGGGCCCCGTTGCCATCCCTACTTCTCCGGCAAGCGTAGAACGAGTTCGCCAACATTATAAGTCTTGGCCCGCACTTCTCTGCTTTGATATCTACAGGCCTGCTGTTGATAAAATGCGGAATGGGCTTTTGCAATGTCGCACTCCTCCTCCAGGGCATCTAAGATGTCCTGCCGATCAAGCTCGGCTTCTGTCTCTTTGTACATGCGCACTCGAGTGAGTCATGAATAATGCCGCAGGGTAACACACCCTCTGCACCGTACACCATGAAGAAAGGTGTATATCCGGTAGTGCGATTGGGCTCTTGTATTCCACCGAATAAGAATAAGAATAAGAATAAGAGCAAGAAGGGGCTATCTTTGTGAAGGGACCGGCACCAGAAAGTAGATCATATGGCCTTTCTTTCGCCAAAATCAAGTAAAGCCCCGGCCCAAGAAATGCAGCAAAGCAAGTCGTCTTTGGTTTGGAGCTAAATTCCGGATGTATAGGCTTGATCGAGTGCCTTACCGTAAATCGGCGATATAAAGTGGGCTCTTTAGCTTGCTCCGACAGAGGTCTCCTTCTCCCTTAGCAGCGAGACCAGTCCCTACCTCTTTTCAATCAATCTTTCATACCGTATGCCTTTTCTACGCCTAAAACAAGAGTCCTCAGTAGGTGGTTTGGTCCTTCAAATG